>JASCZW010006987.1:0-76956 GCA_034211315.2 Aedes japonicus | reverse complement strand
TCAGTACTGAGCAAATCTTTTCTGCAGTTATTCTGCCCTCCGAGGCACGACACAAGGGAGGCATTGAGAAGAGATTGTGGACACATTGGGCAACCTGATCTTCGAGCGGGTTTTGGATCTTCGAGCCTAACAAATGCGATGTAGCAACGTAGTCACCGATCGCATTGCTCTCCCGAGAGGGGTTAGAAGAAGCGAATCGACAACCTTGAGAGGCCCAACAGGTTTGGGATGCGCCTTCAGGACTTTGGCTGAATGGTCTAGAACCAAGGATAACTTCTCAAAACTTGCTTTACCATTTTGGAAGCGATCTCCTATTCAGGTCGGCCATTTCACGTTTCCTGTTCAGATCCTCCGTCCTCTGAAACTGTCGTCTACGGACATTTCTTAACCAAATCAATATTTAGGTGTGGGAATCAGTGGCAGTAAACTTACCCCTCGGAGAAACACGTCGCACGTACGCCTCGACAGCCAAGGTTATAGCTCGTTGGAGGTCTTCAACGGTGTTCAGCGGTGGATTTTCATCGATGTTTCGGTCTACCAGTCAGCCGAACCGAAACCAGTCCACATGATGATGGTCCTTTCTCAGGGACCTTGGAGTTGATACCGACTTCAGCCACCACCGGTTGATGATCAGAGCTGAGGTTGTTGAGCGCCTCCGACTTCGTTAGCGAGATGTCCGATGGGAAAAAGTCCAGGATAGAAGGACTTCAAGGCGGTGAGATGAACGTCGGTTCTCCCGGGTAGTGGATCGTTTACAGTCCATGCTGGGTGTGGTCGAACAGCAGCGTTCTGTTTTGATTTTGCCGATAGTTCCTCCAATCTTCATGACGGGCATGCAAATCACCTCCAACGACGAAGCGTGAACTTGACCGCGTAATGGAGGTGAAATCGTTGATAAATTTTTGTTATCATCCTGTTGCTAGCGGTACACTGCCTAAGACAGTAGACAGTGAAGAGCCGAATGCTAATTAAAGCTGTCACCTGGCTTTAGATGGGTATCGAAGTCGAAATCAGCAAGCTCGAAGCTTTTTGCTCGGATAAAGCAAGCGTTGCCGGTGACGATAGTTAGCGCTTTAGACGCCATACTGGATGATGAATTTACCGAGCACTTGGATCTGCACGAGCTTGTTGTGGCACTGGCGAAACGTACCGGTCATATCGACGAAAATCGCCATCAGTTTGTCCCTGAGAACAGTTCTGGATTGTTGTTGGATGCTGGTTTACTCCAAAATCCAGAGAAGGTTAAAGACCGCTGTTTACCAGAAGGGCCGGGATTTGCTTGAGGGGTAGTACCTTGCTCCCACGGGTTTGATTGGCGACTACAAAGAATTGGCGGAAAATCTCTCGCTGTGAAGACCAGAGCCCTTTCCGTCTTCCGTTCCGGTTGGTTGGCGGTCGAGGCTTGCTTTCGGATGCACTTGAAGGCTTCGCGTTTCGTGCATTGACGATCGGCACTATCACAGTTGACGCACTTTTACGCCACGGCTCCTTTGATGGGACAGTTGGATGTGACAGTTGGAAATGCACCAGGTCCACGCTATCCGGGTGATGCCTTACATTTTCGTTCTGCCGATTCACCAACACCATGAGCTTTAAAATTTTTGACGGAGCTGCGTGTCGTTCTTGACTTCCCCCAATTTCGCGTCTCGTGCCACTGCTGGTCCCATTGGCGTTGTATCTCTTGTATCACTGCTCGCAGTGCATCTTCGCTCGGAACAAACATACCTACGGTGGGTTGTTCTCTAGCCTCGTTCGCTAGTCGACCAGCC
Organism: Aedes japonicus; assembly: GCA_034211315.2. NCBI lineage: Eukaryota > Metazoa > Arthropoda > Insecta > Diptera > Culicidae > Aedes > Aedes japonicus. The sequence continues at coordinate 75,187 of JASCZW010006987.1, read as the reverse complement.
TGGATGTTTCCGTTGATCCCAGTATGTCCCGGATTCCAACAGAAGCGAACGAGTTTATTACGCACAATCTCTTCAACTTCTTCAATCCACAGGCTAGAGGTTAAAAGGTCATATTAACGTTTAGAAGGAACTAGGCAGGTAACATAGCTCGACACACTTATTAAAGTAATAAATTTTCCGAAATGTCTGCAAAATGCTCCTCCGCGGCGTTGTTGATTTCCTCGAGTGAGCTGATTTTTTTGTTTATGAGCCTTCTTTTGAAGTTTGAGAACATATGATTGTCCGATGGAGCCAAATTGGGTGAATACGGTAGATGCGGAAGAAATGGGATCCATATGTCTTTGGCTTTAGCCATGGCTGTGATGTTCTTGTGCCGCCGGCGCATTGTCTTGCGAAACAAAATGGTTTTTCGCTTCATCTGAGGCCATTTTGCAGCGATTTTTGACTCCAATTGCTTCAACAGTTCTCAGAAATACTTGCTGGTTTTACTCTCTTCGAGGTAGTCCACGAAGGTTATGCCATGACAATCCCAGAGAACCAACGCCAAAATCTTTCCGACCCATAGAGCCTCCCTAGGCCGCTTTGGAGCACTCGTGCCGGTTTCAGTCCATTGCCAGGCACTCATTCTGTTCAACGAAAGTGAGTCAAGAACGACTCAAAACTGAGTGAAAATGGCTGGCCGTGTGCATACAAGGCAGTTGGTTGCGTTGCACTTTTCAACAACTTGTGCCGCGCCAGACGTGCGTAGCTTGTTGTGCCACTTGCAGCATCCGCTATCGTCAAATTAGTTGAGCTGCGTTGGTCTTCGAAGAATTTCGCTGGTCTATCTTGACCAAGGTGGGATCCCCGTTGTTCAGAACGAGGTTATCAGGTAATCAGGATCTTTGTGTTGACCCATGGTTCCGGGACTGGATCGGATCACCTGATGGTCACTATGGGTGTTTCTAGTTTTTGTGCTTCTTAAGCTGCTCTCCGTCTCCAGGCGTTTCCCTTCTTCGTTTATCTGACCGAGGATTTGGAGGTTACTTCGGTGTTTTTTGTGCATCAGCAGCTGCCTTACACTCTTTACGAACTCTTAGAGCTCGTCGACCTTCGTTTTGCCCTCCATCATGTTAGACTTTCTCAGTTGCAGTTCGTGTTACTGCTATATTTCGGTGAGAACACCTGAGTTAGGAACTCTTCCCTAAACTTTTGGAGCTCTTGCTGCCTCAAGCATTAGTGATCTAGTCTTTTTCCCACTTTTCGAGAACACTTTTGCGACAGCATAGACGTGTCGGGCGTTTTGCCGTCGTTGCTTTTTCCTTTTTTTTTTTTCATTGTTCTCTACCCAGGATACCAATAAGCAGTTCCAAAGCGTCTTTACGGCAGCCTATCATGCATTTAAGTCGCCTTAAATGCAACATAAATTCCACTTTTGGCCCAATATACGGCTGCTTTACTGCAATGCTATCATAATGCTTCATTATTGCTATTTTGCATTTGAAATGCTTATTACAGGCTACAAGCATTTAAATAGCATTTGAAATGCAGCTTTAAAGCAGATAGCATTCAAGATGCTGATATAATGCTAATATAATGCTTGCAGCATCTGAAATGCAGATTAAGGGTAGATTTACTGCATATGCTAATGCTTATTGGTTACCTGGGTAGTCTCCCCTCCGGGCCTTTATTGCTTTTAGTTGTAGATAGTCACCTACAGTGATCCCATGATTATCTTTGCAAACAGAGTGGCCATGCTAAGGTTGGCACAACTCTTCGTGGGAACCATGATCAAAATCAGACCGGCGTAAGTCAAGAGAGATACATCTGAAAGCACTATCAACCAAATTTGGAGGCGGGATACGAATGGACACGGACCCCTGCCCCGGTTTTACCATGATTGGGACAGCCACACCATTAGCTGGTTTGTCATTTTTGGAAGGTGTAACCCTCTCACACTGAGGAAGCAGAATAGCCCGAATTGCAGCCCTGCGCATCAAGTTCAATCCGCTGATGCCATTTGCGTAAGTCGAAGCCGTAGCCAGTATACGATTATTAGGCTCTCACTGGCGTAAATCCTAAGGTGGTGATTGGCACCCCTGCTCGGTAAGCTGAAGTGTTTAAAGCACTTGTCACACTAATTGTCATTTTATAGATCTCTATCAAGGTGCGTTTTTGTTTGGGATATGTTTTGGACGCTACAAAGTAAGGCAGCAATCACTGTATTGATTTGCATTTGGAATAGGTCCTTCGGAAAAATCTTACACGGAAACAGAAGCTTTCCCGAAAATGAAAACAGATCGCAAACTAATTCACGTTTTTAGGATTTTTACCTAGAAGCGTTATCTAGTTCATTATTACATGATTCAGTTCACGATGTATTTGAGCTTGTTCTCGTATTCATGACTGCAGTTTGCGGATTTTTTTTCCGTGTATCAACGCGTTCTCGTCAATACGGGTTGTTAATGTATAATTGAACCTAATCACGTTGAACCCGTCGTGGCATCTCAAATCATTTGACAGCCCAACAAGAAAATCAAAAGAAGGCATATTGACCGTCCAGGACCAAATTTGCCACACCCAGGCGTGTTCCGTATACCCCACGGGAACCAGAAGATGTTTGATGAGAATTCAAAAATAAGTATTATGGTGGTTAAATCAAGCATCCAATATGACATTTGTTACACCTGGACATGTTGCGGTTTATTCCATTGGAAGCGGCCAGTTACGGAAATTTAAACCAACCTGCGTTAAACTATTTGAAAATTCTAAGATAAGTACAGTATCCAAGTAACATTGTCAAACCCTAGTAGCACACTTCCCAAGCAACACAAAGCTGTCATAATTGGTTACAGCAACTTGCTTTTGACTGAACTGAGTCACATTGAAGTTGCTTTAACTGGTTTGCCACAAGTGTGCTACTAGGGTTGTTGCCATTCGGTTGAAATAACATTGATATGACTTGCTAAGTCATAATCAAGTTACTACAACTTATTATGATCGTAGTGTAACGATCCAATTTTATCATGTTTTATTAAAACTCTATGAACGCCACCGGAAATCAATTTGGTTTTATCATGGTACCAAAAGGTGCCAATAGGTTTTATATTTGAGCCAGGCTTATCAGAACCTACACAGCTTCTTTACACCGATCTTGAAACCTTGTCGTCTAGAATTCTTTTACGCCTTCTAAAGGTTTTATTTTGACTATATGAACTCGTAAAGTGTTGTTTTGAATTGCCGTTTTAAGACTCAATCAATTATCTTATTGTAGTTAGTTTAAAAAGCATTTTAAAACCAGTTTGCTTTCAGTAAATGCATTAAGCGGAAAATTGATTTTATAGTAGTCATTGGGAAGATGAATTGGCTTTTTGGAAACATGTGATTTTTTCAATTGCCATATTGAAATATGGGAAATGTGGAAAAATAGATGCACCAAATTTTATATACAATGCAAATGAACCGAAGATCGAAGATCAATATCGGCATTTATAATTTCCGAATCGCATTAACTTTCAGCTATTATCATGCCGACATTAACCATAAAATTTAATGCGCATATGATTTGGAGCACGACACGCAGTAAATAAACTCAATTTATATTAGACTAGGAGGTTTTTCTAAGATTTCATGTACTGCTTAATGAATCAGAAGAGGAGAGAACCGAACGAACCAGAACAACAAAAACCAACCCCGATATCACAGTGTAGTTTGACAGCTGTGGCCATTTGGCCGTTTGCTGGTTTCCATTGCGGCCAAATGGTTTTTAAATGGTTATAACACCTTTCACTTAAACATTTTCAAAATCTTCATGGTTTTATTAAGGTTTTAATAATTTCACAACCGTCTATAGAGTAGGTCACTTTCTACATATTTCGGGGTCAAAGATGCATAATGGAGGTTGACAGGTGGAGGTGGACAGAACAGTTTTGAATGTAGTGTCATCAACGAAGCCGGGAGGAGTGCTATAAGGCTGGAATAAAACTTAAATTGTTACTTGGGAATGATCGTCTACTGGAAAGGAAGCGAAATTTCCGGCTTGCAACGATTATTTTTGAATACCATCGAATGATTTTCAAATATAACGCAGTAGAGAGATACTTTGATGCAATTAGATGAAATGTTGGTCTTACACGACTTGACAAACACACAACAAACTTTCATACGCAGGAGTTTAAAAAAAACTTGCTAAAGCTTAAAAAAAATGTTATTAAAATGTGATGTCTGGAATTTGATGAAAAGTATTCGATCAAAAATTCGCAAATTCCTATGAAAATAATATTAATTTCATCCGGTCTTCACGTTCAATTCCGTGCAGTAAAGAATCATTGATTTGTTTGAACAAAACATCATTTTTTATATGATTTAAAAGAAAAATATGTAGATAACTTATTTTCGATACAGTCTTTACTGCTGGTACGCTCTGTGGCTTCCAGTCGGAACTTTGCCAATTTTCTTCTTCGCGTTCATGTTGTCGGGCGATCTGCCATGGTCATTAATATATATTTTTGAGTTTTCTTTTCTGTTCTTTTGTATTCTACATTGTCCTCCATTCTGTTGAGTCCTCTCTCCAGGCCGCTATCTCCACCCCTTAGTCGCTTATCATGTTCCCATGGTAATCTTTGACACGGCAGAAATTAACCATGCTAGGGTTAACATGTCCCTTCATAGGGACCGTGTTCAGAGCAAGATCGGCGTAAGTCAGGAATGTTACATTTGAGCCTACTACCCACTGAATTTGGAGGAGGAACTTGAAGTCAGTCAGTCAGTATGCGTGATATTGTTTTTGCGATAATATTTGTGCCATTGAGAAATTCAAAATTGAATGAGAGATTTCAAAATTTCGTTTTTAATTGACTGGAAGGTAAGCCAACGCTGTATTTTTCTTGTTAAGGTGGAATGCCCCTACACGCCAAATTTCTTTAAATTCTTCAAATTTCGTCTGGGTTGCTTGCTTTAATAAACTGATTGAGCTCGTTGGTCCTGAAGGAACCTCGTTTGCATACAACATCTTTCAGCTCTCATCAACTGTGATGAACATCCATCATCTTCCCCCTCCCGTGGATTGTCACACCTTACCGGCTCCGGCTGATGCTAGGAAGATAAATTAGTTGCCTAATCTAATTCACCGCTCCAGGAGGTATGCATTGTGTGTGTGTCCACGAGGTGAGTTTTGTTTTGTGAAAATCATTCTTCCATTCTTCAAAAAACCGTTCCTAAACGCTTTGTCTGTCTGTTAGAGGAGTTTTGCAGCTCCGAGCAAAAACCGAGCAACAGATGTCCTGTCATGGGCATCTAATGATAATTGATGAACCTAACTCGGCGCCGACAGGTAACGTGAGACGCATGCTCCCGGAATAATTTGTATTCGACCAAATTAATTTCAATTAACAAACCGACCTTCATCCCCCTTTCTGCTCCGTGCGCTGGGAAGGATTCAACGAGAGCTCAACATTTACCGCACGCATTCTTGCAGGTGAGAACGATGTGAGGAGAAGCGAGAATTTTCAATTCATCCCCTCCTCATCGGCTGTCCATCGTACGTTGCCCCGGAAGGTAACCGAACTGCCGTCGATGGACTGTTTGCCGAACGTGATTTCCTGTCCACTACCTCTACGGGAACCAGGAAGGGGGGGGATCCGTTGGGATTATGTGCTAAGAAGGTGCCCCGGATTTGAGCAGCTTTCCATCCGGTCCGACTTCAAAGAGTGGTTCAAATTTTCGAGCATGTCTGTTTGTGTGCGTGTGTGTGTGTTATTTTACTTAATTCAGGCCATATGTATGCGGTAAACGTGCGCTGTACATACGTGGGATTTCTATTAAAAATGAAAAGGTTTCATGCGAAACGATCTGCGAACTACACCGAGAGTGCTGATAGTTTCAGTGCTTGATTTTTTCTTTTGGAAGGTAGAGGTCTGCAATTTGGTGAGAGTTAAATACGAGTTGCACAAATCGAATGGGATCGAATCCAAGCTCGTTCGGAAGTAAATGGGGCTTGCTATTGTTTAGTTTCAGTTAGTATTGCCAATATTGTAAATTGGTTCAAGATAAATTTTCAATCAGTCCTAGGAACAGAGTCTACTTCCAACTCAACCTAAACTGCACCCTATTTTCAGCCGCATCCTGTAGGAATCTATGGCTAATCTCCCCTTGCGTACCACAATAACAACTTTGTAGTCACTAGAAAGTCCTCTCGGTTCTTGAAACATTCGTCTTCAGCACGAGCACTATTCCCCCGAAAATTCCGCCGACCCCCACGAATTCAACACGTGTCATCCATAACGGAATAACATAATCTACCTTATTGCACTGGTTTCACAAAAGCAATCGAATTTACTCAAAATTGGATTACTGCTCCGGATCCAGAACGCCGCCAAATGCCATTTCGGCAGAAGAGCCTTCAACGCCTCGGCAAATAAGACGACGCTGTCGTCGCGGCAAATCTTGATGACAGGACGACCGAAAGACCAACCGCTACCGCATCGTCATCTTCGTTGGCTATCTCTGTGTGAGCCGAACGAAAATTTATCGCATCCGTTTCGCCTCTCCGACGCACCGACGACCGACGACGATGACACCTAAACCTAAACCTCATGTGTGGAGAATGCCGTCGTACATCCGTCCGTTTGGCGATGCGAGGCTCACCACCAGTGCTAATATTGATTTTATGATAATTGAATTTCAACGTCAGCACTCAGCTTTCCGCCAGAATCCCCCCCCCCCCCTCGCTTCTGGCCCGGTTCGTGAAGACCTCCTTTTCATTCGGGGAAGATTCATCTTTTCAATTCGATACGAACTCGCGCCCTGTGTCTAAAGAGTCTAGTGTCTAGTTATCTCATCACGGTTGCTGCTCTCACCTTCCTTCTAATCAAGATAATCCTCTTCCTCCCCAGGCCCGTTCACTTTCCTGTGTCACTCAATAGTTGAAGAGTCCTTACCCTTCTTGCATCGCTCGGTTGTGTGGGAAGTGTCGGTTGTCGGCAGGTACTTCTAAGGGTTGTCATCTCAAAAGATTATCTCACTTGCCTGATCAGCTGATGGAGGGGTTTGCCTTTGTCAGCATTCCAACGGCTGGCGGCACCTGACGGCGGACGTGGCAACGACGGAAGTCAAAAGGATGACAAGTCAGGTTCATCTCGCTACCGAGTACTCTTTAAAGGAGACATCAGTCGACGAGCTTTGGCTTTAATTGAATAATTTGCAGTTTCTATCCGGGGATCGACTGGCAACGCTGGTCATTATCTCTCTGTTGTGAATAGTGCTTCTATTGAAGGTAACTCAGATATAAGAAATCATATTTCAAATAATGGAGAGCTTTATAGCATTTATTTTCTAATGGTTGTGACTGCAATTATATGGATAACCAAAATCCATAGTAAAACACGCATGATGCATTTTATTTCCAATGTACCTATTTATTTCACAAGTGTAGAATATGTTCTACAAACTCATACACGCTTAAAAAAATGAAAATTACACGAGCTGTAATTGATAGTAAGGTGCGCACTTGCAGTAAGGCCTGTATCAGCAATGATCCGGACACCTCAAAACATGAATAATTTCGCATTACATTTCCGTCGTAGTTGTATATTTCAGATTCATGGGATGTGTTTTAACAATTCATGAAGACAAAACACAGTTATTCGGTATTTGCATAACATTTTCGAACTTTGCGCTTAACTCCGTCCATTAGGGTTTGTACAGACTCTTCAGAAATCGTAGAAGCCGTCTTTGTCCAAATTTGCTGGAAGTGTTTGATGTCTTTGATTCCTTGCTTCTTTCCAGAAAGCTTCCGCTTCATCAGAGCCCAATATCTATCGATTGGTCGTAGCTCTGGGCAATTTGGCGGGATTGAGGTTTTTGGTACAATGTTCAATGTTGATTTGCTTGGTATCACTCCATCACAGTTTTAGCATAGTGGCATGATGCCAAATTGGGCGAGAGCAAAAGTTTTTCTTTGTGACTTTTGATGAAGGGTAGCAATCGCTTCTGCAGACACTCTTTCTGATAGATCTCCTTCTTGATTGTGCCTGTAGTGACGAAAGATTTACTCTTTTTGCCACACGTGCAAATTGCTTGCCACACAAGGTATTTTTTGGGAAATTTGGATGCCTTCTTCGTTCTTAAATGCTCAGCTGTAGCATTTCTGGCCATATCAAAATAAAAAGCCAGCCCTGGAAGCTGCTTGAAATCCTCCAGGACATAAGTTTCATCGTCCAGAACAACGCATGAAAACTGCGTCAAATATTCGCAGTACAAACGTCGAGCCCGTGATTTTGCTGCCAAGTGCTGTTTGTCGTTGCGTTTTGGAACTGTTTTTACTTTATATGACTTAACTCCCAAACGTTGTTTTGATTTTTGGACAAAACCAGGCGGCATCCCTATTTTAGGATCCACCGTTCGAAAGGAGCAATTTGGGTTTTTCGTTAATATCCTTTTCACCTTTCGGTCCATGACAGGATCAGTGCGTTCAATGTTTTTGTCACTTCTCGGTCTCCTCTCCACCGTCAAACGTTCCGAAAATGATTTGAGCACACCGTGAACAGTGGATTTAGGCAAATCCAATGTTTTTTCAAGGTCCCGAATTGACAAGTCAGGATCTGCCGTACGACCGTACAAAATTCACTCGCGCACTTGGTTTTCTTTCGTCGTCATCTTGAACACTAAATATGAAATGTGAACATCAATCAAAGTCTTTTTAATCAAATAAAATTTCAAAATACACCAGCTAAAAACTAAGTATACTATAAACTTTTGGCGAAAATTAAACACGTGAATTTTCGCCTAAACTAAGCCACCAACAAAACACTTACTTGTTCTTTGCGGTAATCTTCAAACCTTTTTCATAGCCTACTTTTGAATAAGGTGTGGCTCATTTAGTATTGAAACAAACATCTGTTATTCTTACAGCGACCCTAGTGGTCGGATTTGTAAACCCTATATAACAATAATATCATCAGAATTTTTTTTTGTGGTGCAAAAGAGAGAAGAAAAATTATTGTGCGCAGGCACTTGGACAACCCTTCGTGGTCTGGGCCAAAACTTGCTAAAGTGTTGGATTTTCCCCGAAATACGGTGTGGCGTGTTTTGAATAAGTACAGAGAAACTTTGTCGACGGATTGTTAGCCTCAAAGCAAGCGTCGGACGGGTACTGTCAATCGTCAACTGCGGAACAAGGTCATCAAAAACATGAAGGCAAACCCCAACATCTCAGACTGCGATTTGGCCAAAAAGTTTCGGGCCGCACGCAGTACCGTGCAACGGATTCATCTCCGGGAAGGCTTCAAGTCATACCGTGCCTGTAGACAACCAAATAGGGATCAAAGCAGAACAATGTGGCCAGAATCCGTTCCAGAAAACTGTATGATCAGGTGTTGACAAAATTCAATTGCTGTCTCCTCATGGATGCTGAAACCTATGTAAAAGTCAATTACAAACAGCTGCAGCTACCGGGACAAAAATTTTACTTGGCTACTTGGTATTTTAACAAACATCACGTTTAATGACGCAGCAGCAAAACCAAAACACGTCAGTTTCAAAGCGTCGCATACTTCGATCACTTAAACGTCCAATCCACCCTTAAACCCCTCCATTTTGATGCATCAAAATACCAATCTATCTTCTGATCAATGAACTCGTATTATCCCAGTTCAGTTGACACAGTTCGATAATGAGAACACCTCATTAAAACAGGCACCAGCGCTGAGTGGAACCGGCACATGTATGAAAGCACACATTTTTCCAATCCACTCATCAATATGAAATCATCCCACATCCCGCGTCTCAATCACCACCCACTAACAACAGAGGACCGGTCCGGCATCGGCATCAAGTTCTTTGTTTTTTTTATGTCAATCACATTACCACCTGCAACGTTCGGGCCCATCGAATTCCCTCGCCAGAACGAGATCAAACAGCCACACACCCACGAATGACCCTCGCCATCGAGGCAAAAAAACAAAACAAACATCACCCCTGTATTCATTTTTATCTCGAAATCAATCACACAATCACCGGGTAATAATTTATTCATTGAATTTGTCGCTACCGGACGGTGAACAAATGAGCTCATTTTCCATAAACACAATATCGAGAAAACTGTGGGAGTCATCGTCATTAATGTATGTATGCACTTGATTTTCGGGTTTCAGTTTCGAGGGTGCCATTTTTAGCTCCACTGCATTCGGGTCAATTATGTGCCATTTATGAGGCACTGCAGAGCCGAAAACGGATATCGGGGTAATTTGGAGGTCGACTTGAGCGTTGGGACATATTGCAGGTGCTACATGGGGCATTTTCATAACGAAAGCTAGATAGGGTAGGAACGACTTAATCACCCCGGGACGCTATTCCAAGCACGGGGTTAACGTTAACCTATAACGCGCATTTTTTGCAGTATGCGTTTGTTCTAGTGAAGCACCATACTGCAAAACATTAGCGTTTGGCTGAATTTGATTCCTACGTTTTCCCTGTTACAGAATATGATTTTCGCAGGCAAAGTTCAGAGTTAAGCTTTTCACAGTTCTCAAAAGAGGGTAAAAGAAAGAAATTAAAAAGAAGTTCCATCACGGAAAATATAATAAAAAAGGCAAACAATTTAAAATCATCCTTCTTCAATCTGAGCTAAGCAGTGGAAATAGTTGAAAATTAAATTACGCAAGTACAAAAAAAAACTTTCCTTCTCAATATTCGATCTAAATGAAGCTCGGAATGACACCAGAATGAGACGAGATGATAGGGATTTTCCATGAAAGCGCCTGTCAAATCGTTTCCATTGCCATTCTCAGACAGGCAGTTGAATTGATTGAATAAACTTAGCTTAATTTTTTGTCTGTTCGGGACATACACCACTGTGATACCAATGTAGGACACGATGCAATTTATTCTGAAACGAAACTAAAATCTTTTGGCATCACTGCTTGTTCGTAGTAGTTTTCTTCTTTGAATGCAATTATAATTTCTAGTTTTATCGTGTTGCTTCCAGTTTTTATTTGTAACCCATCGCTTGTACTTGTAAATCACCACCAGCTGTTGCCGTTTATTTCCAGGACGCATTGCCAACAGCACTATTTATGGGAGTGTCCGAGTAAACCAACTAAGTAGTGCTTACCGTGAGTTTCCGCCTACAAAGTCCTTCTGGCCCTTCGGTTGTGGCTGATAATGGGATCTCCCGACAATCTATCTCAGGCAACTCTATGTATGACCCAAATCCACCATCAAAGCACGCAGACAACGGAATGCACGCCACAAAGTATGATGGAAGCTCCTAAGCCACCCGAAACAGTTGAGCAGAGCTGGTCTTCAGCCGATTGTTTCAGCCATCCTAGCCAATCCGTTCATGTGATCGGAGCTAGTGAAGGGATCTTCCGAATTGCTACTCCAAGCAACATGAATGCTCGCTTGCTCAGCACAAACTCATCAGATGGTCAAACCTTCAAACCTACTTTAAATGCAATTTCCCTTAGGTATGATTCCATTAGCTTCCCAGCAGAGTCGTGCATCTGATATAACTACCGCTTCCAGGTCTTCGTTAGACGGTCGGAATCGAACAAATTCAAGTGAGGTTGGTGAAATCTGGATCTTTTACCAGAACGTACGTTGCGTTGATGGACTGTTTCACGCCACCAACGACTGCAATTATGATGTCATCATCCTCACGGAGGCGCGCCTAGCTGACTTCATCGACTTCAAGATTTTAAATTTGCTATGGGGTGTTCTCGTTGCTGTTGCCCAAAAGTACCCTAGCTCGACGAATGGATACAATTCGTAGCAAGTGTCATTTAGTGTACTATCAAGGAAAAAAAAATCCGTTGGGTTAAGTTCATTGAAATTTTGCGTAGGCTTAGTTAAATGTGTATTGTTCACACTCTGTGCGTTATTTTCATCAGGTGCGCAAATGTTTTCAAATGGTGACGAGAGAAACCCCAACAAAATATAGCTGTCATAAATTGGTACAGCAACTCGATTGTGACATGATTGAGTCATATTGAAGTTACATTTACTCGTTTAAAACAAATGTGCTGCTAGGGAGAAAGTTTTGCTCACATTGAATTTATTCAGAAATTTTTGACGCCCTACCATTTTATTTTTTTCACACGGATTATCCAATATAGCTGAAACTAACGAGTTAAGAACGCTTTAAATATGTCTTTTTTCATGGTTATTACATATTTTGATAGAAAAACAACCCCAATATAATGGTTTAAAGAAATCAATAATAAAATAATTTGTCATTTAATATTTTTGGTTCCTTACGATTAGTTCTTGTCTCTTGAACCCGTGATTAGCATTTATGAACTATCGATTAATTGATAAGTCAGCAAATTCTCTTTTATCATGTGTAACCTCCCCTCCATTGTGTAACATATGCTTGCATGTAAGAATCAACGACACGGTCATCGGAAGTACATCAAGTTAAAATTAATTCAAGTTAATGTTATAACGGTTTCCAAGTCGTGTTAATTTAGGAGCTCATGTGATTCTGAAATTATTTTCATGCTCTTTTTATTTGCATGAAAACAGATTGAAAATTACAATATAATTTTAACTGTGTATCTACATAAAATTTATGCAAATTTGAAAGTGTCGCAATAATTCTCGACTCAGTTTTTAAGGCTGGAGTGAATGTTAATACAGAATAACGATGTTTTGATTATACACCAAATTCCTTGTAAAAAAGACATAATCAGATGAACCTAAACGAGGCGGCTAGAAAAAAATACCAAAAACTGAACTTTTAATTTGACATGACATGACGTAAATTTTAGTCAGAAGACTTATTTTATAGGACTTTTTTTTCCTTTTCATAAATGGATCTAAACATTACAAATCTACTGGGTATTACTGCATTGAAACAAACAGATTAATTGATTAAAACAAAATCATTTTATTTCAGATTAGATCAGCTTCTTTTGAAAACAAATCACATTTTGAAAATTCACTGGTCAAGTTCAACTTGAGTTTGTCCACCCTTGAGGTTTGACAACTCGCCGCAGACGACTAAGGAACACATCGTAAGAGCACATCCTGCATGTGCTCTTCTGGTATTTTATCCCCGGCCGCCACCAGATGTCGTTTCAGGCCTTTCACACCTTCATGTTTGGGGTGTGGAAGTGGTTCGCATCCCCGCGGTGCCTGTATTAAATTCCCATTAACAGCTGAACGAACTACGGAAGAAGCGGCATAGGGCGCGGGATCCGGCAGGAAGCCGTAAGCGGTCTTGACATGGGGAACAACGACGATCCGGAGGTATCCACGCCTCCAGACTTTCCAACCCCGCCTCTGGCCCTGGTTTTCTCGGTCGGAGGAAAAGCCATAAGACGCGAGGGTCGAGAGGTACGGTAGGTGGTCGGGTAGGGAGATCGCTGAAGATCTGGCCTGTGACGGACGTCCCGAATCCTGCTTGGATCCCGAAGCATTTCGATTGAATCACTGTCAGGACGGTGCAGCGAACTAACTACTAGTTCGCTGCACAGTCCCGACAATGATTAGAGGAGTTCAGAACATGGTGGTTGTGTATTGCACACTAGCACCCTCCTTGAAGTAATACCGAAATGTGGTTCCAGGGGGAGCCAGGGCTCGAGGCAAGGGAGGGTTTTTAGTAGGTAGAAGAGTTGGCACCCTCATCCCCGCACCCTGAGTTCTTCAGAAGTCTGTTAGCAGAAAACACCTTCGTGTTTTTTAAATCAGATTTTGGCCTCCTAACATACTCTAGACAGTGAAGGTGATAGGGTTCAGGCCCGGCCACTCTGATCTCGAAATGAAATCTGGAAAATGATCCGCAATCCAGAATAGGGGTTTCTAGAACAAAACTGATGACGTGCGCATGGTTTGACGACGTTCTTTAGAACTAGCACCCGATATGTATTTGGGTTGATCTTCATTTCTTCAAAAACCAGCGAAGTCCAGCCATTTCGGGTGATTCCAGTCCATACCATCACCGATGCTTGTCGGCATTGGTTCGTGATCTTTCTGGTAACCTAACTCTGTCGTTCTGCTTATTCGCGAACTGCTGTACGGCGAAGAGTTTCTCGTCGGTAAACATGGTGTTCTCCAACCTTCCTTCCCAGAGGCCGTTTTCAGCAGCGTCTTATCTGTTTTAGCCGTTTTTTGTGTTTGAAAAGTCTTAAATCTTTTGGATCTTGCAGGGCTTGGTCTCCAGTTTATGTTTCAGGATCCGACGGAGACTTCGATCCGATATGTTGAGATCCTCCGCCAATTTAGTGGCACTACGTCAAAGATTTCTCCTAAGGTGCCACTTGACGATATTCACCATGACAGGTGTCACCACAGTAGTTAGACGTCCCCCACCATACCGGTTTTTGGTACATCCGGTTTCCAGGTATCTTTTGACTGTACTGTGTAGACAACTTCTGCTGACTGTTGAATTAATGTGGCAGTTCAATTTGCGGCCCTGAAGGGAGCATTACAGACAATTCATAACTTGTTTGGGAGCATGCTGGAGAGATGTCTGGAGAAGGGATGCTTCCCAGATAGATGGAATGTTAAAAAACTAGTGCTGCCAGGAAAGCCATCGGAGGACCCATCATCGTATAAGTCCATATGCTAGTTGGATACACTCGGTAAATTTTTGGAAAAGGCCATCCTCAATAGGTGTGAACGGTGGATGCAATTCGGAATGTTTTCGGAAGTGCGAAAAAGGCGAGGGCACAGACAGAAGTGGAGAGGAAATCGTTACTGAGAAGTGATACGTATCAGGTGGTAAGTCATCAGCGAAGACGACGTCAGGGGTGTAATGGAAAGCGTGATTGCCTCTCACCCCTATCGGTCAGGTAATTCCTGAGACGAAAAATATCTGACCAAGTCTTTCTTCGAATGAGAAGTAAAGCCGTTGGTCCCGACCCATGTGGATTCGGTAGGTAGGGTTCAAGTCAACAACAAAAGCCATCGCTAGAGAGTGATTATCTGTGCAGAATTCTGAGGAGCTACGTCTAGAAGCGGGTTCTGGTGCACGATAAAGAAGTGGAGCAGAGGTCGATTAAGATCACGACGAAAGTTCCACATGTTTTCATCCAGGGTTTGACGCTCTGGAAGCAACAACATCGCGACGTGTTGACGCAGAAGCTGTCGTTTATAATCGAGATCATTGGAGATGCCGTCATCTTGACTGTTTCAGATTGTGGACTGGATGCATGGAGCAAAGTTTTACAAATCCCAACACAATTCGGGCTGCTATGGGTCAGCAACGGTAAAGTGGTTCAGTGGGCTGCACTTACCGTTTGAGTACATACAATAACCTTGACGCACGTGCTGGGAAACCTGGGAGTGATGGTTGAGTACCATCAGCATGGTTCAGTAGCCACTTTGACTATGCCTGTAAGAAGGCTCCAAAGGCTTGCAGTAACTAGAATCATTCCAAAGAACAGTGGACCAATCTGCAGCAATGAGGGTCTCCCGATTAGTGTTTCTTCATCAATACTGAGGTATAAGGGCTCAGCCTGTGATCCGATGTCTCGTCGGAAGCAGCATTCATTATAGCTGGAATGATCACTATCGGCATTACCTCAGTGGAGGACATCGAGTGCTACGAGAGCGGAAGGATATCAGAGGAGTTCAGAACATCGTGCAAACGGTGTCGATGACGAAGTGGCAGCAGGAGTGGGATACGGTGGAGTACGGCAGACAGGTATCCAGACTGATACTGGTTCTGTCGTCTTGGGTGAACATGGAACATGGTGTGGTACATCCTACTAGACGCAGTTCCTGTCAGGTCATGGCTGCTACACGAAGTATCTACACAAATTCGGACACGCGGTGTCCCTTCTTTATCCGGATTGCTCAGACGTTGAAGAGACACCGGAGCACAGTTTGTTGTTGTTTCGTATGTATGTTACTTTCAGCCTGAGGCTGGTTGGTCACGCCAGGGAAATGACCTGTACCCTACATATCGAACCCATCAACACATGGGCTGGGACCAATGCTTTTATTTCCTTCCCGAAGAAAGACGTGATCAGAGATTTGTCGGGAGACTGCCCGCAGTGTTTATGAATGCAGCATTGTCACCCGTGCGACAAACACCAGCTCAGACAACAACGTCCATAGGTTCTGCAGCAAAAAGACATTCATAACTTGTTTGGAGATGCTGGAGAGATGTTTGGAGAAGGGATGCTTCCCAGATAGACGGGAAGATCAAACGAGCGATTGGATGAAGAAGCAAATGATCAGTCTCGAGGGATGTTCCACAGCCGGGAAACTCTTCACCGGTGTAACGCAAATCCACTACTGAGTCTACAGTGGAGATAGGAGCAATGCCACTGTTTTTTTTTTTTTTTTGTTGGGCGTAGAACCACAGCGTCCACTGAGTTGAACTTTTGTGGTAAACAGTTGCCACTGTTGGAAAACACACTACCAGTGTATGGTAGATCCATCGTTGGAGATTGTTCGAGTCGGTTGTGTCGAGGGTGGGAGCTAAATGGCTCAAACATGGGATCTGGAAGCTAAATTACTCAGAAAACGAGTAGAAGCCAAGCCACGTCGACAGTGGCAGGCCAGAGCTGAAGCGTCAATGGAGAGAAGACCAGCAGTTCAGACACGTCAATACGTAGATCATAAGCAAGTGTCCCACGAGTATGACTGTGAAGAAGAGCATGCCATGACAGCCGTCTACTCCATATTGATACGCGCCTCGATGGGTACACATAACGGTTTCAAACAGCAGAAGGATACCTACGATCAAAGCCAGCTCGCGCTCAGGTCTATTGAGAAGTACATATAAACATTGTTTTAGAAGATATGCATGAAAACGAGTCCCAATACCACTTCCCAAACAGCACACAATGGTAAAAAATGGTTGCTGCAACTTGATTATGACCTTATTGAGTCACATAGCAGTCACCTCAACTGGTTTGCAACAAGTGTGCTACTAAGGATGAATGAGTTCCACGCCGTGCCATTGACATTACAGATCATAAACATAAACATAAACATTGTTAAACATTGACATGACAGTTATCGCGCAACTGCAGCGCCGCCTACCAGGAGCATAACGACATACATTTGAAATGTTGGTTTAAAGTAGCAGTAGCAGTAGCATTTAGCGACCGAAGATGAAGGTCTGTTCTCTGTGATTAAAAAAAACACACACACATACAAAAAAATTGGTCGTCAAATTTGTTTAAACAGATTTTCGTTGTGTACAAATTTCCTAATATGAAATATGAATGCTTTAAAATGGTCTACTAACAAACGGTTCTCTCTCTCTCTTTCTTTCCAGGTATGTTCGCCAAAGGTTACAACAAAGAACAACCTCGATAGTAAGTTGCACCCACTTCAAGCAATAAATTCCAATCACACTTAAATAAATTGTCCGAAGCCTAACGAGCATTTAAACTCGAACCAATTATCACAAAGATCCAGCTTCTTCCCTTCAAGTGAAATATGACTGCTTTGTAAAAATTCAATTAGTTTCTGAATCCTTCCAGCATCCCAATGGGCAATTCGCTGTCTGCTTCCATTCTTGTACTCAACATGGGTCTTCCCCGAACGAAGTCAATTTTATTTCCTCAGTTGGAGAAAAAAATACACATCTTCATCAATCATGTGAACGAGGCAATCCTTTTCCCCGAACCGACAAAGCGCCCGTCGACGTGATTCGTTCAAAACCTCAATCAAACTCATCTATCACTTCTATCGAGAAGGGGTGGAGGTGGGGGTCAGATGTCGGTGATGGAAGGTGTCATAATTAAAAGAAGAAACTCGGGGCAGGAAATGAGTAGCTCTTTCTCCCAGGAAGGATGTGGCAAATCGGCACCTGATTGACAGTTTAGATTTAATTCTCGCCAGAAAAAAAATCATAACCTGAAAGTTTCTTCGAAGGTCACCTCATCCATCTATGACGCACAATCCTCTTGAAGCTGCGCCTGACTTGGCTCTGCGAAAATCCCCGGTATTATTATGTGAAATGCAAACTTAACTTCACAGCTTCCCGCACTTCAGCTTATGGCTTTGATCTGTCATCCGAGTATCTACACACTCACATCCACAGCCCAGCCTCCGATCCTGAGCGGATGCCGGGGCGAAATCGGAGAACCGACTTCGCTCCATTAGGGAACACATATTTTTTCCCCTACGGAACATCAGCGGTAAATCCGAGCAGAACAATGAAAAGAAAACGGCAAAGACAATACCATTTGAAAGATGTCCTCGCAACGCAACCGACGTAGCGCACCATCATCGTTGATGTCCTTGTTCTTTTTTTCTCTGCTTTTCTCTTAAAACGTGTTCATCCGTGTTTTTTTCTTCCCCTTCTGCTAAACTCTCACCACCCTTCGGCCATCGTCCTCGGTCCTGCTTTGGAGCATTCGTTTCAGTTCCATCGGAGCAGGTTCAACACGACCAGGGCGGCATCATTATTATAATGATTCTGCTGTTTTGTAGGTTTGTTTTCGGACTGTTTTGCACCTCCCAACGATTATTGGAAGTGAGCGATCCTTTCGGAGAAAGTAGGGAAAATAGATAATTCCATTTTTTTCCCGGAACTGGAGCTCTCCGTGTCGACGGTAGGGATGTTGTGATACTCAATACGATTCGATAACAATAAGACGGAGAAAGGCTTCTTCTTTTTAGCAGCTCAGACTTAGTGCAAATCTAGAAAAAAAACGTCAAAAGGTCGAAAGTAACAATTGCAAATAATAAATTACAACGTAAATTTCCTGGAAATGCCAGATTGCTGACAACTATAACTCCCTATATCTGTTTCTGGTGCTATTTTGTTTGTGGGAGCAAGCAGTTCCCAGAAAAATACGATAGAAGTCATTGTTTACAAAAGTTACTTTCGACCTTTTGACTATTTTGCCTAGGTATATTATAGTTTGCTAACTGTTCGAACTCAGTTAAGAATTCCTACTTTTCTACTAATAAACGAGCATTGGATGGTGAGGTGCTGCGCTTGAAAATGGCTGGTTAGGGTTTTCATCCTTAATTTTCCCAGTAGTTTAACCAATATTCAAAACATTTTAATATTCTTCCTTAATTCGCTCAATCTAGACGCTCGAGTCGTCACCGATTGCTGAAGATCGATTCTGTTATCGGGAACTTGTATCCACAGAAATTGTTGCAAACACGACGGTTAAGCCTATTCGGTAAGCTTTTTATTGATAATAAACATTTGGTGAGATCGTTCCATTTTATACGTTATATTTGATCTTTTATAACCTCTTGTTGGTGCTGGCAGCACGTACTGAGATGGTGTTTTCACATTATCAAGCTATTCGATACGGTCGCACCTCTTAGACAAGTTTTTTTTACCCTTCTACTAACCACGTATGATCACCTGCTATATCTCGACCAACAATTGAATAGGGCCTATCAATCATAATCAAATTTGTAAAAAACATCACAAAAGCCGTTGGCTGCACACGCACACCTACAGCATCAAAGTATAGGGGAAACTTTCTCCTACATGATGATGGTATTGGTATGCATGAGTGGCCTACGCTTTTTGAATAAAAAGGCTCAAACGCGTTTGTTCACAAATATTGATGGGCTCTTTCCTATTGATGTTCGAGATATATTTTTTTATTGATCATGGAAATAATTTACCGTTTGAAGCAGGGTTGCTATTAGTTTTTGAAAAATATCTGGTATGTCACAAATAAAAAGTCTGGCAAAATCTGGCGATACTCGGAAATGTAAAAATCGGGACTAACAATTGGAAAGGGGCAAAGAGGTTTTACTAATGTTGATACGCCCTTTACAAATGTTGTCCCAAAATGAGTCATTATTTGACTCGTATAATCGCATTCTTTAGTAACAGTCAAGCGTGGAATTACACAATGTGATCAATGCCAAATATTTGACGGATTACCTGTTCGCACAAAATAGCTACGAATCGTTTTCAGTGGACGAGAACTGTAGTCACGCAAATCACTTAACGGTTTAGTGGAAGGGGATTGAAAGACCATTTTTCCGTGATTCCCAAATTCTTAAATTCCAAAATATCAAAATTCCCTCATTCCCTAATTCCTAAATTTCCAAATTCTTAGCTTCCAACATTCTTAATTTCCAAATTTCTAAGTTCCTAAATTCCTTAGTTCTTATATTCCTTAACTCTTCCTTTCCTTACTTCCTAAGCTCCTAAATGCCTGAATTCCCAAATTCCTAAATTTTTTACTTTCTAAATCCATGAAAATCTTGAATTCCTTAATCAAAAACTTCTTTGTTCCTTAATTCTCGATTCCTGAAATGCTAAATTCCAAAGTTCTCGTATTCCTGAATTCTCAAATTCTCAAGTTCCCAATTTCCTTAGATCCTGAATTTGTTAAGTCGTAAATCTGTTAATTAGTTAATTTCTAAATTCCTCAATTCCTTCATTTCATGATGACTTAATTCCTTAATTCATAAAAATCCTGAATTTCTAAATTCCATAGTTCATGAATTAATGAATTCCCGAATTCCCAAATTTTTAAATTCCTTAATTCTAATATTTCTAAGATCCTTACTTTCTAAATTCCTAAATGCCGGCGTCGGTGGAGTAATGGTATGCGTGACTGCTACTGGCACCCCAGTGGGTCTGGGTTCAATCCCAGTCAACGTCGGTGGTTTTTCTGAGGCGAAAAAATCTGGTCACGTCTTCCTTCGGTCCCGGCTCATATTCATGAGTCGTTAGGTAGGGTCCAGGTGGTGGAGTCGTCTCCAAGCCGTTGGCTGCACAATTTTCCCCTACATGATCATGGTATTGGTTTACGTGGGTGGCCTACGCTTTTTGCATAAAAAGGCTCGATTTAGTTGTATGCTAAAGCACTAAGATTTGTTTCTTTGAAATTTACTAAAAACCATTTCTGATTAACGATTGCATCGAAAAGCAGTCAGCAACAATCCAACAGTAATTACTCAACAAGGCCTTATTTTTTAAGTGTGATGTGACTCATGTCAATAACAGTTGTTCAATTGAATGGTTTCAGTACCGTGGATCGTTTCAAAGATAAATCAAATTAATCTGGATACGCGAAAGAAAATTCTGCAATATTTATAATTTGATGAATTCTTAAATTCCTCAATTTTTAAATCACAAAATTCCAAAATTCCATTTTTTTTAATTCCAATATTCTAAAATTCCTGAATTATTTAATTCCTTAATTTCTAAATTCCATAGTTACTTAATTCCTAAATTTCCGAATTCCTTAACTCCTTAATAACTAGATTCCTTAATTCCTTAATTCCCAAATTCCTAATTTCCTAAATTCTTTAATGCCTGAATTAAGGAAATTTCTTAATTCTTATGTTCCGTAATTCCTATATTCCTAAATTCCTTATTTCATACATTCCTCAATCCTTTTGTTCCTTACTTTCTAAACTCCTAAATGCTTGAATTTCCAAATTCCTGAATTTCTTACTTCCTAAATTCATGAAAATCCTGAATTCCTTAATTCAAAAACTCCTTAATTCTGAGATCCTCAATTTCTGAAACACTAAATTCCTTAATTCTCATATTCCTGAATTCTTAAATTCCTGAATTCCCAATTTCCTTGAATACGTAATTCTTAAATTCGAAAATCCAATCATTAGTTAATTCCTTAATTCCATGATTGCTTAATTCCGAAAGTCCGAAAAATTTTGAAATTCTTAAATCCCTAATTTCTGATTTCCTGAAGTTCTATGTTCCTAAATTCCTAAATTTATAAATTCCTATGTTCCTAAAATCCTAAATTAATAAATTCCTAAATTTCGAAGTTCCAAAACTGCTTGATTCTCAAATTTCTTAATAACTAAATTCCTTAATTCTTAAATTGTCCACTTCGTAGATTCCTAAATTCCTTATTTCCTTCATACCTAGAATCCTTTATTACTTATTCCCTAAACTCCTGAATACCTAAATTCTTATATTCCTAAATTTCTTACTTCCTACATCCTCAATTCCTGAAATTCTTCAATCCTAAATTATCAAAATCCTAATTTCCTTAAATCTTTAATTCGTTATTTCTTAAATCCGTTAATTCGCCAATTAGTTGATCCGTTAATTCGTTAATTCATAAATTCCTAAATTCCTTGACCCCTCAATTTCAAAATTTTTTGATTCCTAAAAATCCTAAATTTCTTAATTCCTGAATTTGTGAACTACTTTATTCCCCAATTCCTAACTTTCTTATTTCCTCTATTCTTAAATTCCTTATTTTTTTAATTCCTACTCTTAATTCCTATATTCAATATCTAAATTCCTTAATTCCATATATTAAAATTCCTCAATTGTATGATTTCTTATTTCTTAATAACTTAGGTTCTTAATTCCTAAATTCTTGAATTCCTTAAATCCTGAGTCTCTAAATTCCTAAATTCCTTCATTCATTGATTCATATACACCTAAATTCCTGTTTACCTTATTTCCTTATTTCCTAAATTCTTAAATTCCTATATTTCTTAATTTTTAATTTTTTTCATTCCTCAATTCATATATTCCTTAGCTCCTAAGTTCCTGAATTCTTTATTGCTTCAATTCTTAGTTCCTTAATTATTAAATTTCTTAATTCCTAGAATCTTCAATTCCTAAATCCCTAAAAATCCTTACAACTCTTTTCCTGAATTCCTTGATTTAAAATTCCTGAAGTCCTCAATTCCTATATTCTTAAATTCCTTAGTCTGTTAATTTCTCATTTCAGAAATTCCTAAGTTCCTGAATTTCTTTGTTTCTAAATTCCTAATTTTTTTTATTCCTTAGTTCATAAGAATCTAAAATATCTTAATTCCTTAAGTCCGGAATTCCTAAGTTTCTGAATTCCTAAATTCCTAAATTTCCTAATTCTTTTGTTGCTTAATGCCTGAATTCGTTGATTCCTAACATCCTTAATTAATTAAACTTCTATATTTCTTAATTCCTTAATTCCTCAATTTCTTACTTCCGCAATTTTCAATCAGAAAGTCCTCAAGTCCGGAATTCCTAAATTTTTGAATTCCTTAATTCCTGAATTCCTATGTTCCTTCATTTCTTTGTTCCTAAATGCCTGAATTCTTTGATTCCTAACATCCTTAATTCCTTATACTCCTGAATTTCTTAATTCCTTAATACCTCAATTTCTTACTTCTTCAATTTTCAATTTCCTAAATTTCTAAATTCTTAAATCCCAAAATTTCTTAGTTACTAATTGACTTATTTCCTTAATTTGAAAATTCCAAAACTAATTGTTTTTTAATTTCTCATTTCCTGAATTCTTGAATTCCTAAATTATGTTATTTCTTCATTCCTTAATTCCTAAATTTCTTACTTCTGAAATTCCTTAATTTCCAAATTCCTTAATTCATAAATTCCTTAATTCCTTAATTCCTAAATTCCTTTGTTCCCTAATTCTTTAATTCCTAAATTCCTTAATTCCTGTGTCCCTAAATTCCTCAAAATCCTGAATAAACTAGTTCTCTAATTCCTATGTATCTTACTTCCTAAATTCTTAAATCTATTAATTTCCTAATAGCGGATTTTCTTATTTCATTAATTCTAAAATTCCAAAATTCATTGATTCCTTAATTCCTCAATTCCAAAAATTTTGAAATTTCTTAATTCATAGATTCTTGAATTTAATTTTTAAATTTCTTTATATCTAAATTCCAAAATTTCTGAATTCCTTGATTCCTTAATGCCTTGATTCTTAAATTTCTTAATTTCCTTATTTCTAAATTCCTAAATTCTTAAATTCCTGCATTCCTCAATTCCTTAATTCCTTAGTTTCCGAAATTCTTAATTTCTAAGTACCTGAATTTCTAAATTTCTTACAATCCTGAAATCTTGAACTCCTAAATTCTGAAATTCCTCAATTCTCAATTCACTAAATTCCTAAATTCTCAGTTCCTGAATTCTTAAAATCCTAGATTTTCAAATTTCGAATTCCTAGATTCCATATTTCCTTAATTCCAGAATTCGTTATTTTTTAATCCTTTAATTTGTTAATAAGTAAATTCCATGATCCCTGAATTCCCAATATCCTGTATTCCTGAATTCCTGAATTCCTGAATTGCTAAATTCCTTATAATCTCCCTAGATTTATGCATTCCTAAATTCGTTTATGCCTAAATTCATGAAAATACCTTAATTCCTTTATTCCTAGACTCCTTAGTTCCTTATTTCCAAAATTTTTTAATTCTAAATTTCCGAATACCTTAATTTCTTAATCTCTTACTTTCTTGATTCCTTAATTCCTTACTTTCTTAATTCCTTAATGACTGAATTCCTTAATTCCTTGATTCCTCACTTCTCTTATTCCTTAAATTTCTGAATTCCTGAATTCCTAAATTCCTCAATTTTATACCTTCTTAAGCATGGATCCCAAATTCTTCAATCCCTCAATTCCTTTTTTCTTTATATCCCTAAATCCTAAATTCCGAAAATCATAGATTCCTTCATTCCAAAATTCCTATATTCCTAAATTTCTACATGCTGAATTCCTAAATTCTAAAATTTCTATATTCTTTAATATCTTTGTTATTCAATTCCTCAATTCCTAAATTTCTTTATTCCTCAATTCCTAAATTTCTTGAAATTAGAAGAAAAATTAGTATTCTCCATTTAATTCCAACTACCTTTGCTTATCTTCGACAGATACGCGTATTTCGTCTACAATGTGCAGACTTCTTCAGTGTCTCGTACTAATAATTTCTTTTTTTTTATTCCTTAATTCCTAAATTCTGTAGTTCATAAATTCTCTAATTACTATATTTTTAAGTTCCATTATTCATCAATTCCTTAGTTCCTTGATTCTTGCATTCATTAATTCTGAAAATATCAAATTTATAATTCCTAAATTCCTTTATTCCTAAATTTCTTAATTCCTTAGTTCATTTAATCCAAACATCCTTATTTCCATCTATTTTCTTCCTTTCAAGAATCCTTAATACTTTAATTCATGAAGTCCTAAATTCCTAAATTCCTGAATTCTTCAATTCCTCAATTCCTTAATTCCTTAAATCTTTAATTCTTGAATTCCTAGATTCCTAAATTACTGACTTCCTTAATTCCTAAAAATCCTGAATTCCTAAATTACTCAATTCTCAAACTCCCAAAGCCTCAATTTCGTTAATTCCTAAATTCGTTAATTCGTAAATCCTTTAATTCGTTGATTCGTAAGTTCCTTGATTCCGAAAATTCCTAAATTCCTTAATTCATTAATTATTTAATCCCTAAATATCTTTATTCTTAAATTTCTTAATTCCATAATTTATCAATTTCTGAATTACTTTATGTCTTAATTTCCTTAATCTGAATTATTTAATTCCTTAATATCTAAATTCATAGGAATCAATGAATTAAGAAATTAAGATTTATGAATATCTCAGTTCCTTGATGCCTTGGTTCCTTGATTCCTTGATTCCTTTATTCCTTAATTTCTTAATCCTAAATTTCTTAATCCTTAATTCATAAATCCCTTAATTATTTCGTTCCTGAATTCCCAAATTCTCTAATTCCTTCATATATAAATTCCTTAATTCCTTATCTCCTTTGTTCTTTAATTCCTTAATTTCTAAATTTCTTTAGGAATTCCTCAAATTTTTTAATTCCTTATATTTTAAATTCTTAAATTACTTTTTCTGAAACTAGTGAATTCTTAAATTAATAATATCTATAATCCTTAAATTCCGTTATTCTTCAATTTTTTAGTTCCTTGATTCTTGAATACCTTAATTCCGAAAATCTCAAATTCCTAATTCCTAAATTCCTTAATTCCTGAATTTCTTAATCGCTTTATCCATAAATTTCCAAATTCCTTAATTCCTTGATACTTAACTTCCTTAATTCCTTCTATTTCCTTTCTTCCAAGAATCCTTAATACCTAAATACATGAAGTCCTAAATTCCTAAATTCCTGAATTCTTCAATTCCTAAATTCCTTAATTCCTTAATTCCTAAAATCTTGAATTCCTAGATTCCTAAATTCCCGACTTCCTAAATTCCTAAAAATCCTGAATTCCTAAATTCCTCATATATCAAATTCCAAAAGCCTCAATTTCCTTAATTCCCAAATTCGTGTTTTCGTAAATTCTTTAATTCGTTAATTCGTAAATTCCTTGATTTCTTTATTCCTGAATTCCTTAATTCCTTTATTATTTAATCCCTGAATATCTTTATTCCAAAATTTCTTCATTCCATAATTTAAATTTTTTTTAATTACCTTATATCTTAATTTTCTTAATCTTAATTATTTGATTCTTTAAAACTTAAATTCATAGGAATCAATGAATTAAGAAATTAAGATTAATGAATATCTCAATTTCTTAATTCCTTGTTTCATTGGTTCGTTGATTCCTTAATTTCTAAATCCTAAATTTCTTAATTCCTTAATTTTAAATTCCTGAATTCTTTAATTCATAAATCCATTAATTCCTTCATTCCTTAATTCCCAAATTCTTTAATTTCTTTATATCTTAATTTCTAAATTACTTAACTTCTTTGTTCCTGAATTCCTTAATTTCTAAATTTCTTTAGGAATTCCTCAATTTTTTTAATTCTTTATATCTTAAATTCTTAAATTGCTTTTTCTTAAACTAGTGAATTCTTAAATTAATAATATCTATAATCCTTAACTTCTTATATTCTTAAATTCTTAAAGTTTTAAATTAAAAAATTCTTAAATTCCTGAATTTCTAAATTAAGAAATTGAATTTAATTTCACGAAGAAGTTGGTTGAATAAACCAACATTGCAAAAAAAAGCTATTATGTGTTTATTTAATTGGAAGTTTCTTAACTTAAAATTATTTTTTGGTTATTTCTTTCTGTTGCA
This sequence comes from Aedes japonicus, assembly GCA_034211315.2. Taxonomy (NCBI): domain Eukaryota; kingdom Metazoa; phylum Arthropoda; class Insecta; order Diptera; family Culicidae; genus Aedes; species Aedes japonicus. The sequence continues at coordinate 48,491 of JASCZW010006987.1, read as the reverse complement.
TTTTTTTCAGATACAATCTTTAGTTATCATCATTATTTTATTTTATTTTCATATTTTAGGTCTTATGCAAGGAGTTGATTCAATCGAGTAGTAGTTCACCCCATCAAAACTAACAGATGTTTCACCTTGCAATTGAGTCTATTCCCGTATAATTCAGCACCCGAAATGCATTAGAACTAAATAAATCCCTAAGATTTTTTGTTAACACCAACCTCCATACGGCACTGCATTGAAGCATTCTACAGCATTTAGTTTCAGTATTCAAAAAACCATCGCCATCTCCCAACCCGAATTTCCTCTTGTACAGCTAATATTTTGTTCAACTCATCGTTCCGTACCAAAAATAACCCCTCAAAAAAGCAAGTGAAAAACGGAAAATTTGCGTCACATGCAGATGCTTCCGAGAAGAAATCCACCGGCTTCCCACCCCAGCCAACTTCCCCAAAGCTCCCACCAAACCGGTTCGGAAACAATAGCCGATTCTCCAGGAGTTTCAGGAGACAAAAAAAAGGAAAGAAAGACGGAAAGCATTTCAATATACCTCACCGCTTGGGAATCGAAGAGCAGCATGTGGAAACGTCGAGGAATGCGAAAATTGAAAAATAACACTTCTCCTCCGACCGACCGACCGACCGACCGTCGCTTTTGTTTTCGAAAGCTTGAAATTCCGAGAATGTGAGATAAACCATTCAAAGTGTCGTGAGGCGAGGAGGCGAAAAAGAAAAGTTGGTACGCTAGCCGGAATTTCTGCAGATGACATCCAAGAAGGAGTTTTGCGAACGAACGATCCGAATGTGGACCGAGTGTGGATCGTAGGTGTGAGCAATGGGAGCAAATGTGCCTTCGAAGTGAGACGTTTTAATTTGCTCGTGAGGGGATTTATTCATTTCAACATGGCGGCCAAATTAAATATTTCTCGAATTAAGCTTCATCGCTCCTACAATTTCGGATTGTTAATTATTCGAAGCTTTCTGCTCACAGGAAACCGGGCTTCGGGGCTTGATCCGGATGCAATCGGTTGCACGGCACTCAAAGTGCAGCCACCGGAAATCGCGAAGTGGGCCTCAATTGCTAATCCTCTCGGCAGTGAAGTGAATCGAATAAAAAGAAGAAAAAGCATTCGAGGAATCGATTTAGACATCAAGCTCGTGGTACTCTTTTGGTACGGATTTCTAAATACTCGCCCTGGGTTCGGATTAAATTCGAGAACCGGGTGGGAAACTAATACAACTAACGCTCTCTATCATTTGAGTACCATGAATTTGGTTGGCTAACCATCGTCGTCAACGGCAGTAAGCAAATGAATGACAGTGTGTGTGGGGGAGGGGAGGTGAAAAATGAAGGGGGGGGGGGTGAATGGGATTAGTGAAAGAGAAAAGCGAACGAGTTCAAGTGGTGTGGAAAAGTTTTCAATCGAAAGACTAGCAGCGACTAGTGTGACGAAGAGCGCGCTCGTGGCTCGAGTGGCACTTGGTTGGCGGCGAGGCGACAGGATGTGAAGAGGATTCGAAGCGTCTGGTGAAGCTAAATTAATGATGTCGAATCAATTAATCGCAATTGGAGAGCAAGAAGTTCAGTGTAGCGAGCAGCTATTGAAACATTGGCATGGGGATTGTGAAGAGCAGTTATGAACTTGGGTGGTATTTGAGGCTTCGCTCCAATTGGAGTAAATGAAAAGGAATTCTAGTGGTTTGCAGATGTAGACGGTGAAAATTCAATATGATTCAAGTGACTCTAGACACAAGACAATAAGAAATCACACACTGAAGTTCGCATTTTTTTAAACACTGAATAAGCAAAACAGTCGAACCTCTGAATGTGGTCACCCAAGTAGCACACAGCGATCATAATTAGTTGCAGTAACTTGATTATGACTAAGCCAGTCATATTTATGTTATCCCAACTGAATGGCAACAAGTGTGCTACTATTTTTGAAGCAAAACAGGGGTCTATTAATAAATAACCTGTTTTTATCGTTATGGTCCAAACACAATGACAACGGCATTATCTCTTCCACTGCTTGTCTTCCGTTTATCTTCTTCCGCTTCTCTTTTTTCACCTCGCTTCTTTGGCTTCTTCTCATCGACTTCTTTTCTTTTCTTTATGTTCTTCCGTTTTTCTTCAAGCACTCCTTGTCATCTGTTTCTCTCTTCCACTTTTCTCCTTCCGTTCCTGTTGTTTCACTTCTCTTCCTCTGCTTCTTTTCATCCACTTCTTTTCTTCCGCTACTTTGCTTTTGCTTCCATTCTTCCATTTTATTTCTACTGCTTCTCTTTTACCGCTCCTCTTCTTAGACCTCGGTTCTTCCAATTTTCATTTTCCGTTCCTTTTCTTCCGCATTTATTTTCTACCGCTTCACTTCTTCCACTTCTCTTCTTCCACTTTGTTTACTCCATTTCTCTTATTCTGCATTTCTTGTTCCGCTTCCTTTGTTCTACTTCTCGTCTTCCGTTTATCTAATTCCGATTATCTTCATCCGCGTCTCTTTAGCAGCTTCTAATCATCCATTTCTCTTCTTCCACTTCTTTTGATTCACTTCTCTTCTTCAGCTTCATCCATTCCGCTACTGTTTTTCCGCTACTCTTCTTCCGCTTCTTTCATTCCGCTACTCTTCTTCCGATTATTTCCTTGTGCTTCTCTTATTCCTCTCCTATTCTTTGGTTTATCTTCTTCCGTTTTCCATCCTTTATTTCTCTCGTCTCTCATCATGCTACTTTCTTCCCGTATGTGTTTTCCGCTTCTTTTGCCTTTTTATTGCCACAGTATTTTTATATTTTCTATTTGCATCTTAACATATATTCAGTTTTGTGTTATGTTTTTCACTTCGCTTTAACTGTATCGTAACAATCATCTTCTCTTTTCAACTTCATCGTTCGTTTCGTCAGATTTCGGTCCTTCATCCTCTTCATGGGCCACTTTCCGCCTCCTTTCATCAGCATCCACTTGATAATCTTCTCTAATTAGCTTTCACTGTTTCTTCTTTCGATCATTTCATCACCTCTACTCCGTGTTTCCGCTTTCGCTTCTTTGACATTGTCTATTCTCTTGCAACTTCACCATTCACTTGTTTCTTCAAGGTCATCATCTTTTCTGCTTTAATTGCAAATTTCTGACTTCACTGTTTTCGTCATCAGTTCACGTTTATTTATTTTCTTCATCTTATTCACATCCATTTCATCGACTCAATTTGATTTTTCTTCGTGCTCCGCACTCTCCACTGTATCTGCATTATCAACTGTTTCACCTTCGACCATTTTTGTTACTTCTTCTTCTCTTGCGCTACTTGCTGTTCCGTTCTTTCTTTTCCACACTAGCTTCGATACATTTCGATTTTACCTTGGGGCGAAAAGGGGTAGTTTCAAGGGCAAAGTGCGGGCACTCGGCCAAAGAGCAGAGATCCAAGAAACCAATGAAGTAGAAACCTAAGCATAATCCGACTCAAAAAATGATTTTTTGAATGTAGAAAATTACCAATTAGCTGTTTTCTCTTGAAAATTTGGATGGAAGTAATTTAGAGTGTTTTTAGTCGTTGTATTGCTATCGCTGTCAGTTTTCCTAAATTTGTAAATAAAATGGCCTTACAGGAAGAGCAAAGTCGCCAATTGATTTTGCGCAAGCACCTGGAAAATGCTCAACGGGATCTCAGCGGGACATCGGAAAACAACTCGGAATCCTGCAGTCAACGGTGAACCATGTGATTAAAGGCTTACGAAACTCTGAGCATCGAACGGAAGGAGAAATGCGGTAAGAATGGATTTCAAGCATGTCGTGAAAGCGCGTCAGCGGAATCCCAATCCTTCGGTCAGGGATGTGGCCAAAAAGTTGAATCTGTCCAAGTCTTTCGTTAAGACGGCCAAGGACCGGGAAGAACTGCATACGTCTAGAGTGCAGAAGGCTCCAAATCCTGAAAGGCAAAATACGGTGGGAAAGTCACGGGCCCGGAAACTATACACCCAGATGCTGAAGAAGCTAGAATGAGTTGCATCATGGATGGTGAGACTTACGACAAGGTGGACTTCCGGCAGCTTACGGCAGCTACTGATCTTCAACGTCCAGCACCAGTTTGACGTTACGGAGGAAGTAAGGAAGCAGAAACTTTCAAAGCTTGACAACATGATTTGGCAAGTGATGTGCCGTTCGGGACTACCGGGACTGTAAACGGGGAGCTCTACCTCAAACAGTGTCTACAGAAGCCCTATGATCTTTTGGCCGGATCTTTTCTCGTGCCACTATTCAAATGTTGTCCTAGAGTAGTACTAAGCCATGTCCTTGGGTACAAGGGGTCACTTTTGTACCCAAGGACATGAACTCCCCCTACACACCGGAACTAAAGCCCATTGAAAAATACCGGGCTATTATGAAGCAAGCAATACGGAAGCATCCCAAGGAGGTGAAATTTGAGGAAGACATGAAGAAAAAGTGGGTTTCCATACAGAAGAAGCTGCAGACAGGTACAGAACCTAATGAGTGGAGTTAAGCGTTAAGGCTCAAACGTAATGTGGACGGAAACAGCAAGTTTGCCAGTCGTCGCTAATGACGTCGATATGTCCAATTGCAATCAAGTTGAATCTAATCAGTTTTTTATCCGACAATCAAGTTTTGACAGATTGGGCTCTTCCGCTGTCCTTGCCGTTCCGCTTCCGTTATCACTACGATCGAGCCTTAAGGTGCAGACACCTGAAGAACTCAGGGTGTGGGGATGAGGGTGCCAACTCCTCGATCCTCTAAAAACCTACCCGCACCTTAAGCCCTGGGCCTTCCCCAGAATCACCTTTCGGTATTACTTCGGGGAGAAGGCTATTGTGCTTGTCAAGCACCCACTATGTCTAACTACTTAGGGCTTTAGTAGTTAGGTGGTCACTGCGACCTGCCTTTGGTCGTTTCACCATTTTTGTTGGAGATCGAGGACGATTCGGGAAGCTGCTACGCATACCGCGTCCCAAACGTTCTGGTCCTGGCACCTTAAAAAAATATGGTGGTGAAACTTGAAATAAAAACGAAGGCCCATTTTTTGATGTTGATTAAAATTAGGGTGATCCCCATTTTCAGGGAAATACAAAAACTAACTTTTTTATTTGCAGAAATAGACGTTTACATTCTTGAACAAAGTTGTAGCCCAGAAAATTTTATGGAATTTTTACGCATACATTTTTTTTGTAGCTTAAAAATTGACCGATTTAGAGCAACTTTTCCCTCGTCAACTTAGGGTGGACCATAAAAAATGTTTTTTTTGCCCTATCTTTTTTATTTCAATATCCATTGTAAAATTTTGTTCCGACAAGTTGTAGAGCTATTAAAGACGCGTATTTTGATTTACTAATTTTGCCGCTAGCTTCAACCAATCAATAGTTATTGAAGTTTTTCTTATAAAACCATCCCAGATTCAAATTTAATTTTTTCAAGATCTAGAGATAACATATCTCCAGTTTTCACATATGTTGAACAACATAAGTTTTCCTTTCAAACAACGTCTTTAAATTATTATTTTTTTGCCCCAATCATAGAAATCAACATTTGAAAAGGGCGTATTTTTTGTAGAAAAACTTTAATAACTATTGATTGGTTGAAACTAGCGACAAAATTTGTATTCCGAAGTACGCGTCTTTAAAAGTTGTAAAACTCGTCTTAACACAACTTTACGGCGGGAATTGAAATAAAAAAGTTAGGGCAAAAAAACATTTTTTTTCTGGTACACCCTAAGTTGATGAGGGAAAATTGCTCTAATTCGGTAAATTTTCAAGCTACAAAAAATTTTATATATAAAAATTCCATGAAATACTTTGCGCTACAACTTAGCGCAAGAGTGTAAACGTCTATTTCTGCAAATAAAAAAGTTAGTTTTTGTAATTCCGTGAAGATGGGGACCACCCTTATTTTAATCAACATGACAAAATGGTTCTTAGTAATACAAACCATGTTGTAGAACATCACTTTGCTGTAAAGTTTCAAGTTTAGGCGCTGGGAGCATATTTCCTCGTAAATTCGTAATCTGGACCATAGTGCAGTGGTCATACTTTAAATCGCTATTTCTTATTGATTGTTGGATTCAGTGCCAAAAGTGTATTAAAGCGGTACGTGGATTATAACATTGTTCGATAGCGAATATAATAATATACCGGCGGTTAATTTTTTTTTATTTTGCAAGCGTAACTATTAAAAAAACAATTTCAAAATATTATGAAAAAATTTTGATTGCAAGGCAACACCATCCTAAAGGGCGATGCGGTCAAAATTTGGTCAATATCAACTTGACGTATTTCTTTCAATTTTGCATTTAAAAAACCTGAACACCCCTCATTTTGAAGGTGTGTGTGTGTGTAGAATGTTGCTCCTATTTTAATTTTGGAATTCACTCTTCAGTTGTCAAAATGCCGTCCAAGCAAGAAGAGCAGCGTATCAAAATTTTGCTCGCGCATCGCGAAAATCCGAGCTACTTGCACGCAAAGTTGGCAAAATCGCTAAAAGTTGCCAAATCAACCGTTACAAATGTAATTAAAGTGTTTGGGGAACGATTGTCGACAGCCAGGAAGTCTGGATCGGGGGGAAATCGAAAACCGGAAGCCGCTGAGACGACAAAGAGAGTTGCCGGTAGTTTCAAGCGAAACCCTAACCTATCTCTCCGAGATGCCGCAAATAAGCTGGGTGTATCGTCTACAACCGTGCATCGAGCCAAAACACGAGCCGGACTATCGACTTACAAGAAGGTAGTGACTCCAAATCGCGATGATAAACAAAATACGACGGCCAAAGCGCGATCCCGGAGGCTGTACAAGACGATGCTGACGAAGTTTGACTGCGTGGTAATGGACGACGAAACCTACGTCAAAGCCGACTACAAGCAGCTTCCGGGACAGGAGTTTTATACGGCAAAAGGAAGGGGAAAGGTAGCAGATATTTTCAAGCACACGAAACTGTCAAAGTTCGCAAAGAAATATCTGGTTTGGCAAGCCATCTGTACCTGTGGCTTGAAAAGCAGCATTTTCATAGCTTCCGGGACTGTCAACCAAGAAATTTACGTGAAAGAGTGTTTGAATAAACGTCTGCTGCCTTTCCTGAAGAAACACGGTTGTTCCGTACTGTTTTGGCCGGATTTGGCATCTTGCCATTACGGTAAAAAGGCCATGGAGTGGTACGCCGCCAACGACGTGCAGGTGGTTCCCAAGGACAAGAACCCTCCCAACACGCCAGAGCTCCGCCCAATTGAGAAATACTGGGCTATTGTCAAGCGGAACCTAATGAAGACCAAAAAAACTGCTAAGGACGAGCAGCAGTTCAAGGCAAACTGGCTTTCTGCGGCGAAGAAGGTGGACAAGGTGGCTGTACAAAATCTGATGGCAGGGGTCAAGCGTAAGGCCCGGCAATTCGGATTTGGAAAAGCGGAAGCCTAACTGAATATTTTTCCTGAATTTTATACTAATTGAACTTGAAAAAGAAATTTAATTTGATTTTTAAATAAACGATTTCAACGATTTACACGCGTTTTCCCTTGACCAAATTTTGACCGTATCACCCTTTATTTCACCATGAAAGACGCTACAAATAACAGACTACCTAAACCAAAGAACCAACCATTGCTTTCTAGCATACATAAGTTGACATTTATGTCATAGTGGGAGCCCCCGTTACTGAAAATTAAAAGCCGGGAGCCCCCGTTACTGAAAATAAATATTACTTATTGAAACTGCCTGTCGGTTTGTGAAAATAAAATTGATTAGATTTTTCTTGTTTAAAAATCGAGAAAAAATAGTTGAGATTGATAAAAAATATTTTTGTGCTAGGAAGAACACCCATCATACAGATACAGATGGATAAACATGTTTTTTTTTTTTTTTAATTAAAACCCTCTATTGTTTGCTTCGTTGGCATAAAACAGAACAATGAGAGTAAAATTGGTAAAAAGTTCCTAAAATGTACACTTATTATAAATATGAAGTTTCTGAGTGGACGAGTAATTGTTAAAAAATTTTAAAAATTTTTAATCTTTACATACAGATATCTGTATAAAAACTTTGAAAAAAATCTGTGTCAATCTATATAAATCTGAGCATGTGGCAACCCTGGCTATTCACCGTTATTATCAAGAATACTTGAAAATGAATTGAGCTCTAGACGTACAGTAGCGGACATTAAAATTGCACCAAGCATATGTTTTGTGTTCAAACATGATTAAATAAGTAATCCAATGGTTTATTCTCAACAAGACCTATGAGGGGTGATTACTGTTACCAAAAGTAATTTATCTAGGTAACAATATGCACCTAGTTTAAACCCGTGATTGAGTTGGAGTTGAAGAAGGTAAGTTGATTCATATTGAGAGTGGTCAAAAAAAGTGCACCAGGATTCAAAATTCAAGTCAGATTGTATTTATTTAATTCATTTAAGTACTTTTTTCAAAAACAGTAGAAATATGTTTAATATTTAGTTGCGTAGCCATTTGATGCGATAACTGCTGCACAGCTGCTGCATAAGACGTTCAATTGGTATTTTGAACCATTCTTGCTCCAGTCCTGCCATTAGTTCGTCTGTATTCTTGTACGTACGTACGCGAATTCGACGTTCGAGCTCTTCCCCATAAATGCTCAATTGGATTGAGGTCCGGTGATTGCGACGGCCACTCTAAAATAGGCACTTTATTCCTTTTCATCCATAATTTGACCAGATTTGAAGTGTGCTTGGGATCATTATCTTGTTGAAAAGTCCACCTTTTTGCCATACGGGTGGTAGCATGTGGAAGCATAGTGTTCTCCAGCAGTTCTTTGTACACCTGGGCGGTCATAATTCCTTGAATACGACGTATTGGACCAACGCCGTTTCGACTGAAGCAGCCTGAAATGATAAATACATGAAGAGCAATTATGAAAATAATATTTGTGAAGGTTTACCCCAAACCATGATACTTCCACCGCCATGTTTCACCGTTGGAACCTGGTATCTCGGGTTATATCGCTGTCCTTTAGGCCTTCGTACGTATCTGATGCCGTCCGATGAAAACAAATTGAATTTACTTTCATCTGACCACAAAACTTTCTCCCAGTCCGACTTCGACCAATGTTGAAATCGTCTGGCAAAGCTTAAACGAGCCTGTCGGTTCTTTGGTGATATAAGGGGTTTTTGCTGGTCGACGGCCGAAAAGTTTTGCGTCACATAGACGGCGTCGAATAGTTCAGGAACTCAAGTTGAGGTGCAATTGCTGTGTAGCGTATTTGTTGACATCAGTTGCAGTCTTCCGTGGATCGTTCTTAACGATCCGAATCATGGATCTATCCTGCCGTTCCGTTGATTTACGGGGCGGCCGCTGCCAGGTTTCCTGTCTGGCGATTTAGTCTGCAAAAACCGCTTATAAATTCTTCCAACTGTTGTATGACTGACTCCGAAATCCGCAGCGATTTGACGATCGGTTTTCCCCGACTGTTTTAGCTTTGACAATGGCACAACGTGCATCGTTACTCAACGTTTTTCTTCATTGTTAATTGTGATTATTACCACAACGCACACTATCTTATAAAACTTTAAGAAAACGAAAAACAAACAATCAATTATGTAGGTGCAATTTTTTTGTCCGGCTTAATTTTGATAGCTGTTGACAGTTTCAGGTACACTCTAATAGGAATTTAATAAATGTTCGAAGTAATAACCTAAATTAAACTCTACATTAATATTAATCAATTAGTACGATAACATCACTCAAGATAACAGAGATAAGTGAGAACCTTTCAAAACAAGCTTTGCATACAGTTTGGTGCATGTTTTATGTCCGCTACTGTATCTTTCGAACCACGGTTTCACCCAGAACTGCATTTCTTTTTCGCCTAAACATCTGTAATTTAAACTTGTGGCATGATTGTTGTAATCAGCAAGTGGGTCATCATCGTTTTGGCCACGTTAATTTTAAACCAGCTTCTCCCCAATACCAAACACAAACTCATGAGTAGCCCATCTCTTGACCATGTGAATCAACTGGAATCCGAAATTGTCCCACCATCACAAATTGACTACCGAAAATCGATAAAACTCTGCGCTGGGTTCATTTTCAGACACCGTGGCAATTTCTTCCATTCATTCTCCACAGTTGGAGACCATACACAGATGGCCCGTTGCCATCGAATTACAAAACGAACATAGCCGAACCCTGGTTACTTGGTATGGAAACCATAACACAATGCAAAGTCTTGACCGCATTGACATAGCAGCAGAGGCGGTTTCAAATACACACACATACATACCCACATGGACACACACATGTGCTTCTACGAGACTTACTGCAATGAAGAAACACATATTCTCTCGGTGCGCCATTCTGTCTGTGCGGAGATCCACATGGGTCATGTTTACTGACTCGCCCCTGCTGCTGCACCCGCATTTCCGTTCGCCAGTGGAGGTGAGGCGGCATGTAATTCTAAACCGAAACAATTCTCCGGACTAATAATTAAAGTCAATATTTTTAATTAAACGGCAAGTGATAAGACAGTGGATTTGTGCCGCAACAATGCTTTCCATACACCCTCACTTCAACAACGGGCAGAGGCCGGCATTGTCCGGCCAGCCTCCACGGTGAACCAGCCAGTGTTCGGAAAGGACACCACCGGTCAAACTCGGCACCGAAGGGGGGTTTCATTTTCAAGTGTCATCAAAGACATTGTCCGTTCCGTTGTCGCGTCCTCGGTTGCTCTCTTGAGTGGACACTGTCCACCCTGACCGGTGTGCCAATGGCTACATTGTTGTCAATGTACACTGAAGTGGGTACGAGATGGTGTATTGTTGTGCACCCGGTCGAACCTGTGTCACTTCTCCTGAAAGAACCATGCGTGGACAAGGTTAACAGCTTGTTCTGTCTCGTTTAATTTAATGATGATGGTAAATTCGGTACCCTTTGGGTTTTGGGAACGGGGGAGACATGAGATTAGTTGAAAGTGAGCCTAGAGAGGTGTCCGTATGGCATATGGGTCTAGGAAGAATGCGAACACGGGATTTATCTCATAATTGTGGGTCGTAGTTATCGAAATGGTCGTCAGTGCGGTCAAACCCATGTTTCTTATCACGGATAGGCCAAATAATGTTCAATTACAAGTCAATAACTCAGGTAAAAATTATAGTTCCAGCCGTATAGCACTCTTCTCGGCTTTGGTGATAAAACTACATTCAAACCTGTTTTGGATATCAACACCTTCTCAATGCACTATTATGACCACTTGAGAACCTTTATAAAACCAATTGGCTGCCATGAATGTCCTGGAAGACCAATTTACATTATGACATAATCTTAACTTAACTTATTCTAACTTAACTTTGTATGGCCCATAAAGCTATTGTTACGATTGTAGACCTTAAGATTTGAAGGACAGTTTGAATGACCTAAAACTAACAAGGTTACCAAAGTAACCACAAGCATTATATTATTGCATTTATTCAACTCAAAATTAAAGTTGGTAATGCGGCATCGCATCAATTCAACAGTTGTCAAGTAATGAAGCGGTAGATTAGCTTAAGAATGTAGTGATGCATTAGCAATGCAATAATGCTACTTTAGCAATGTCTTATGGCATTACAACAGATATAGCATTTGTTCGATCTTAGTGAGGCACTTTTCAGCTTTAATCCAACTTCAATGATGCACTAGACGTAATGCATATGCCCTATATGTGCATGCTATTACAGCTTCGTGGTTACGTGGGTATCCTTTGATGTCTGTGGACGTTTCAGAATATTAATTGAATATGTTTGAATATTTATCGAAGCTTTGTATATCTTAAGTTCTGAACTCAAGGTCAGTTTTTATAAATCTGAACATCCCGAGATAATTTGATAGTGACTGGTGAGCTTACAGTCGCTTCATTGAATGTGTTTGAGTGCATATCGTAACTTTTCATAGATTATAGAGCTAACTTTACGACTATAGATCCTAAATTCTGAACTCAAGGGCAGTTTTGATGACCTAGAATATCCCACGATATCTCATTATTTGATGACCTTTAAAAAAATTCACTTTAGTCCAAAAAGCTGTAGATTTTCATCTACAATTCAAAACTTAAAATCTACAGCTGGATGTAAATTTTATGTTTTGAATTCCAGGAAAGTTTGGATAACCTAGAACATCCGAAGATTATGTCAAAATGTCTGTTGTTCTTCCAAAATATTAAATGAATATGTTTCAATACACGTCGAACTATTGCAAAAACCCAGATAGCTTTTATTACAACAGTTGTAGGTCCTATGTTCTGATCTTAAGGATAGTTTGGATGACCTGGAACATGTCATGCTGCTTCATAAAGGGTGTCCACGATGAAATTGCCACACAACGAAATTGCTCTTACATTTTAACCGTTGGGTAGAATTTAATGAAATTTGGGTGGATTTAGTTCATAGTGCATTATTTACACCCTGCAAGTTTTAAAGTCCTGTGATCAAAACTCGCGGAAATGGAGTCGAAAGAACAGCTCGTGCGTGTTAAAATCTTGCGCATTCATCACGAGAACAAGGATCTCTCGCATCGTTCCATCGCTAAAACGTTGGGAATCGCGAATTCCACGGTGTCGCGAGTGATTAAGCGGTTCGAGGAACGGTTGACCACCGATCGGAAGCCCAGAAGTGAAGGAAAAAGTCTTCCGTACAACACCAAAAATCACAACCGCGTAGTTGGGGCCTTCAACCGAAATCCGAACGCCTCCGTTCGGGATGTGCGCTAAGAAGCTGCACCTATGGCGAAGTTTTGTCCAGAAGGCCAAAACTAAGGCTGGGCTTCGAACGTTCAAGGTAAAAAAGGCCCCTAATCGCGACGAGAAGCAGAACAAGTCCGCCAAAACCTGTGCCAGGAAGTTGTACCTCAGCATGCTGACGAAAGTTGAATGCTGCATCATGGACGACGAAACATATGTGAAGGCCGACTTCAAACAGATCCCCGGCAACCTGTTTTTCACGGCCAAGGATAAGTTCAGTGTTCCGGAGCATGTCCGCACTCAGAAGATGTCCAAATTTGCGAAGAAACTCCTGGTTTGGCAAGCCATCTGCACGTGCGGGAAGCGGAGCGCACCTTTCGTGACCCAGGACACGATGAACGGACAGCTGTACATAAAAGAGTGCCTCCAGAAGCGGCTGCTTCCTCTCCTGAAGGCCCACAACGTCCCAACAATCTTATGGCCGGATTTGGCCTCATGCCACTACTCCAAGGACGTGCTGAAGTGGTATGCGGACAATAAGGTGAATTTCGTGCCGAAAATGTTCAACCCTCCAACACTCCGGAGCTCCGCCCCATCGAGAAGTACTGGGCGATTATGAAGCAGCACCTTCTTAAACGACCCTAAGGTAGTGAAGACAGTCGAGGAACTGAAGAAAGTATGGGTTTACATGCAAAAAACGGTTGATTCACAGGTTGTGCAGAATCTTATGGCCGGGGTTAAGGCCAAAGGTGCGGGCATTTGCGTATGGACTGTAAATAAAATACGAGTAAAATGGTAAAATGAAGATTAATAGTTATTTCTCAATCCTGAAAATTTGATGGCAATCGGATGAAAACTCGAATTTTGCGAATCAATTTTGTGTGTGGCAATTTCATCGTGGACACCCTTTAATATGTTTTGAAGAATATTAATTGAATATGTTTGAATATTTTTTGTTACTTTGTATTGCCTCAAATTTACTATTATAACTGTAAATCTTAAGTTCTGAATGCCAAGACAGTTATCTTATTGTGTATTTTTAAGTTCGAAAATATTTACTGAATAGGCTTGAATACGTGACTCAACTTTGCGTAGCCCAAAAAACTACTGTTACTATCGTAGATTTCAAGTTCTGAACTCCAGGACGGTTTGGATTACCTAGAGGATTTAAAAGTTATAAAATAATGACTGTTGACCTTCCTAAAGGTTCATTAAATATGTTTGAATACAGAAGGTCACCATATAAAGCTCAAAAAACTACTGTTATAACTGTAGATTTTATGTTTTGAAGTTGAGGACAGTTAGGTGTACCTAGAATATTCCCAGGTTGTCGTATTATGTGCTCTGGCCTACCACGCTATTCAATCATTATTGTTAAATACGTATTTGCACACTCTAAACACCTTCTGTTACAACTATAGATCATATTATAAGAACTCAAGGACAGTTTGGATGACCTACATCATCCCCATTTATCTCATGATGTTTTTTTACGTTCGAAAATATACTGAATATGGTTCAATACGTGGCGTAACTTTGTATAGTCCAAAAAACTGTATTTACTACTGTAGATCTTAAGTTCTGAACTCAAGGACAGTTTGGATGACCTAGAACATCATAAAGCTATCAAATAGTGACTGTTGACCTTCCAAAAGGTTCATTCAATGTGTTTGAATACATTTAATATCCTTATAAAGGCCTAAAAGCTAATGTAGATCTGAACGTTTAAACTCAAGTACATTTTGGAAGACCTAGAACCTATCAGAAAGGTACAAAAAGGTGTATAACATTTATCAACGAGACCTGAATAATACGTTTGCATGTGATAACATTCTAGAACAACGCCTTACACTTTTAACAAGGCATTTATTTTTTCTTCCTGAACTTCTTTATATTCAGGATGTTCTAGGTCGTCACCATCCGTTACATGCAGTGAAAGCTCCAAGTATGTTATGAAAATCGCCAAGCTACTTCCGATTCAGGTCAACTATGATCTTCTTATTGACAAATGAAACTTGTTAAAATGCTAGGTGCTGACTTTGAGTACATAGTACCGAATTGAGGAGTATTGGAACCAGTTGTTTACTAAGAAAACGACTGTAGGTGAGCCTTAATAAATACGGCTCAAAAAAGGAATTGAGAAGCAAGATATGTCAGAAGTAATTCTAGCTTAGGCCGTGCTTTCAGTCGCGTTTCAACCGTGCGTGTAGACCTGTCTTTGCAAAAACGAGCTGCGGACCAAGTGCAGGAGGCCCTGGAGAGAAAAAAGTTGCTTGATTACAGGATTCTTTAAAGAAAAAATAACCTAAAAAGTCATACTGCGCTGCAGTATTATTAATTTTTCCAAATGGGGGTGATCATTTTTGCTGTACTTAGACAGAAAATGTATATTTTTTTTTAAATACTAAAATTTGGAAATAACTTTTTAGTAACTATTTGGTCACGTTTGGTCACTATTTGGTCTCTATTTTTATTATTTTAGTCACTAAAGTAGCTATAATTTATCCATGAATCCGCTACCAGCCCTGAGGAATTTTATACGGAAACCTGACGGGGAAAGGGGGCAAATATTTCCAAGCACATTAAACTGTCAAAGTTCGCAAAGAAACTTCAGGTGTGGCAGGCCATTTGTACCCGTGGCTTGAAGAGCAACGTTTGCATTGTTACCGGAAACGTTACCCAGGATATCTATCTGAGCGAGTGCCTACAAAAACATCTACTGCCTTTCATGAAGAGACACAATTGTTCCGTTCTATTTTGGCCGGATTTGGCATCTTGCCATTACGGAAATAAGGCCATGGAGTGGTATGCTGCCAACAATGTTCAAGTGGTGCCAGAGCTCCTTCAAATCGAAAAATATTGGGCCATCGTTAAGCGGAACTTTAAGAAGACTCAAAAAGCTGTTGTGAGCGAGAAACAGTTCAAGGCAAACTGGCGTTTTGCGGCGAATAAAGTGGACTAGGAGACTGTACAAAATCCTATGGCAAGTGTTTAACGAAAGAGCCGGCATTTCGTATTCGGCAAAAAGAAAGATTAGGTGAATATTTCTTCTGTATTCTGTATTAACTGAACTTGAAATAGAAAAAGAATTTGACTTATCAGTAAAAACTTTGATCGACTCACACACATTCCTGTTTGACCAAATTTTGATCGGAACACCCTTTAATCAATTGGGTTCACTCTGATCACTCTGATCTCCGATCAAGTCCACAGCGGCAGGTCCTCCGATGCGGTTACAGAGGACAATGTCAAAAAAGTTCATGTCTCACCGGAAAGTGAATGTGCGTGACCAGCAGATGCCACAAAGATCAGTACTGAGCGCACACGCCATATTATGGACGAGATTCTACAAATGAAAAAGTTATCCTGACCAAAATTACGAACGCGAGAGCACTTCGAAGCAGTGTTTAGACTTGCTGATGCGGAATCGGAAGGCCTTTAAGCGGGGATTGGTAACTGTTGATGAAACCTGGATCCACTACTACACACCAGCGAACAGAATGAGTGCTCGGCAATGGACTGAAGCTGCCTAGGCAGTGCTCCAATGCGGCCTAGGGAGGCGCAATGAATCGGAAAGATTTTGACGTCGGTTTTCTGGGATTTTCATGGCATTCTCTTCGCGGACTACCCAGCTATAGCGAGTATTACTGTACAAAGGCCGAGAGGTCGAACAAAAGCATCACAACCACGGCTAAAATCAAGGACTTACGGCTACAATTGCATCCGAATGTACCGTGTTCACCTGATTTGGCTCCCTCGAACTAAAGCCTGTCCACATTAAATTTTGGATGCTTTTTTTTTCAGTGTTGATTTTGAATTATTTCACGGATCGCTGAAACGTTTCACTTACATGTCAGCTGAAACTTTCCACTGTATTTCGTGGTACAACATGTTTTCATTCTTGTTACATTCAGGCGTCGACTCAAGTGGAAGTGCACAAACGCATTTTGTACGAACGATAGCCAAATCTGAATTTATCGGAGCGCGATCTTGCCTAGAAACTAAAAGTACCTAATTGGAGCACTGTGCTGGGAGTTTGTGGAGTTGACTAAAACTGCAGTCAGCGATTCCTATCCCCACTCTGCCTTGCCTGATCAAGCCGTCCGTGTAGCGGATACAGTGTCCACTGTATCGGTCAGCGAGGTGAGCTTTTACAGTCTGCAGGACCTGTGTGTTGGATCCCACTCTAACGGCCCATTTTATCGTGTTATCAATTTTGACTGTGGGAAGGTGCCAACCTGACTCGATGCAGGCGGTACTCCCAGGAGTGGACGGAAGGAGTCCAGAGGTAACTCTGATGGCGGTGTGGTAGACCGGGGCTAGTTTGTCCTCTAGCAGCTGTCTGGCAAGACTAGTAATTTCAATTCCATACGTGATCCGGGTGTTGACGATGGCAGAAAGTACACGCAGTCTCGTTGCACGATTGCAGTCCGGGTGACGTCCTGCAATGGTTCGAAGGAGGCTGATTCGGGTACGGCAGTTGGATTTTACCTCGTCGAAGTGAGGGCGAAATGTTAGAGAGCGGTTGATCCGGATCCCAAGGACTTTGACGGTGGAGCTTCGATTGGTGGGTCTTCCTCCAAGAGGGACCGGTGTAGGGAGACATCGATGGTTGCAGCTGCAGGTGTGTATGTAAATATAAGCGTTTTTCTCAGCAGATAGTTCAAAACAGATTCCAAGAACCCAGTTTTCTACGAGCTTTTTCCGCAAGGCCAGCAGGCTGCTCTTGACAACCATCAGAACGATATTGACCGCATACACAAATATGCGGATGTCTGCAGGCAGACCTGAGAAGACTCCGTTCATCCTGATTAGGAAAAGGGCAATCACCGGTTTCTTCCCTGAAAGTTCCAAATCGATTGTTGCCATGGCTAACTTAGAAAGACCGATGGCGGAGGAAGTTTGGTATGAAATGCATGATGTGCCCGCTCAGTCCCCAGGCGATGAGCTGGTCCAGGACTTCGGGCATAGGCCTTAGCTAGATCGGGTGTAGCGAGCTCGATATGTTTCCCGTCTTTCGTTGCATCACTCAGCGCTTGTCCCAGAGTGCCAAGGTGAGTGTTTGTGCCAAATTCTGGCCGAAATGCGTGTTGCCGGTTGTCAATCAGCCCATTTGTGTATAGTAAATCGCACAACCGACGGTTGACCATCCTCTCGATAATTTTAGACCCACAGCACGTAAGGGAGATAGGTCTATAGTCGTCTGCCGAGTGTCCGGATTTGCCGACCTTTTGACAGGGAGAACGAGACTTTGAGATCAAGAAGACGGAAGGGTGTTTTCACACCATTGCTTTTTCAACAGGTGCAGTAGTGTAACCTTACCGGCGGGTGGTAGGTTTCACAGCAGGGGGTAGCCGTCATCGGGGCCTGCTGATTTTCCCTTGGCTCAGGAGAGAGCGAAAATCAATTCACTCATTTGGAATGGCTGGTTTATTTCAAGCGGTGGGTCGTCGTTCGGAATGTTGACGTCCATGATGGAGTTATCTGGCAGGCTAATCCTCCGGCGAAATTGGTCCGGGTATCGCTCTAGCGTGGATAGCCCATAGAAGTATTTCGTTAAGGAGCCAGCAACAGTCGTAGGGTCAGTGGTCGTAAGCCCGTTGATCTTAAGGGCATTCCGTGGTGCCCTCGCTTTCCGCTGAGTGCATTTACCCTGCCCCAGAGCTCAGCGGCG
The DNA here is from genome assembly GCA_034211315.2 of Aedes japonicus. Classification (NCBI taxonomy): domain Eukaryota; kingdom Metazoa; phylum Arthropoda; class Insecta; order Diptera; family Culicidae; genus Aedes; species Aedes japonicus. The sequence goes on along the minus strand of JASCZW010006987.1, from coordinate 30,164 downwards.
GTATGGCTAGGATTGATCTCATTGAAGAATCTCGTCCAGGTAGCATTCATTACCCTTCTCGCGGTAAATTAGAGTGACTTCTTCCTTTTCAGGGTGTCCGGCAGGCAGTCCTTTTTGATGCTCGGAGGGCGTACACAGTGAAAAAAGCGCCCAACCGCGATGACAAGCAACATTTCACTTCAAAAACTCGTTGCTACCGTTTATCACAAGCCACAACTCTCCAGCTCTGTTTTGACCTGTTTTGCCTCTTGTCAGTATAAGAAATCCGTCCTGGAATGGTATAAGATACAATAGATCAAATAGGTGTCAAAAACAGCCAATCCACCAAACTGTCCAGAACATTGCCAAATAGTGAAGTACTGGGCCCTAGTTAAGCGGAAACTCTTCGGAACTTAGAAGAAAGTAAATGAAGGCAGAAGTCTCCAAATCGTGTGGAACGGCAAAATACAGAGGGAAAGTCACGGGCCCGGAAACTGTACCCTCAGATGCTGACGAGGCTTCATTGTCTCATCATGGATGATGAGACTTACGTCAAAGCGGACTACCGGCAGCTTCCAGGGCTACTGTTTTTCACCACCTAGCACTATTTTGATGGTCAGGAGGAAGTAAGGAAGCAGAAACTTTCAAAGTTTGCCACGAAATACATGATTTGGCAAGCAATCTGCTCATGTGGCAAAAGAAGTGCGCCGTTCGTGACTACCGGGACTGTTAAGGAAGAGATCTAGCTCAAGGAATTTCTACAGAAGCGTATACTTCCTCTGTCGAAGCAACACGAGGGCCTTCCGATCTTCTGGCCGGATCTAGCTTCATGCCACTATTTAAATGTTGTCCTGGTTTTGTACGAAGTCAAAACTCGAGCTCGGAAATTGTACTAGCAGGTTTTGACGAAGCACCAAGAATGCCTGCTCATCGATGATGAAACATACGTCAAAATGAATTTTGGACAGCTTCCTGGCCAAAAATTCTACATGGCGACGGCACGAGTAGATGTTCCTGCGAAGTTTAAATTTGCTTTTATGGACAAATTTGCCAAAAACCTGTTGGTTTGGCAAGGGATATGCGGCTGCCGAGCAAAGACCAAAGTGTTCGTGACGAATAAGACGATGGACTGAAAGCTGTACAAGGAAGAATGCCTCAAAAATCGCGTACTACCTTTCATTAAAGCCTATAAAGGTCCCGTGAAGTTTTGGCCAGATTTGGCGAAGCCGGGAAGTTTCCAGTGGTACCGCGATAGTAACGTAGATTTCATCGATAAAAACATAAATTCACCCAATTGCCTGCAGCTCCGGCCTATCGAGGGATTTTGGGCAATAATGAAGCGGACGCTTAAGAAAAGTGAAAAACGGCTCGGGACGCGATGACCAATATGTGGAACAAATATGCCAAGGAAGTTGACTCCGGAGGTGTGCAGCGTTTGAGGCGAGGAATAAACAAGAAAGTGCAAATTTTCATGAGAAACAAAGACAAATGATTTGTATTGAATTACCTTTGTGTTGATGTATTAAACTTATTTGTACGTCAATTCGTTCCGAAATACTGATGATTTTATTATTCTGGATTCTAAATGGTCATAGCTTTAAGCGAGGATCGTGATCCGTCAAAAAAAGCAAAATGCCGTTTCCCACATAGCATACAGATATGAAATTGCAGAGATCCCCAATTTCATATATTATATGTGAGAAATGGCTGACCTATGTGTTATGTGGGCAATGACATTTGTGCTCTTAAAGTTTCATGGTAAGATTAACTTGTATCTTAACCTTAAAGAGACATATTATAAACATAGAAGAGGATATAAAATGATTATGTGTTTCGGAGGAGCACCCAACACAAGAACAAGAAAAAACACCTCATCACATCTTCTTTAAATCACCGGAACCTGTCGAAAGCATTTCTCTACTTGGTCCATGTCCTTCCACACATCTCTACGGCCTTAAACGTCTTTTTTTTTCTAGGAACGAGCAAGTCAATAGACATATCGTTCCAATCGCTTCCAGGCGAACATCGATGATAACATCAATTATGTTCCGCTCGCTCCTGCTGAAACGTTAATTACTCCGGCTAATTATGCCCGTCAAGTAAATTGTTGTCCCTCCCTCCGCACACCTGATGCTTCCCGTATCCCATCAGCACTTCCGAATATTTTCCAATTATCAAGCAATGGAGTACAAAAAAAAGAGAAGCTTGGTTTCATTCTTCAGCGGCTGTTGTTAATCAACCAACCGTAACTGCTGAGCCTCATCTGCGGGCGCTCCTGCAGTCAATCATCATCATCATCATCATCATACTCGTCGGAATGCATCAACTCATCACCATTATCGCAATTCGGCTGCCGCCCCCGCTGCCACCGCCATAGGCGTGATTATTGCGACTAGACTTGTGCGCCGATCCTTTATTTTTCAGCGGTGGTATGAAACGTTAGCGATGTCGACCAGCGTGAGCCTTCTTATTTTTGTTATAAAGCAAAATGAAAGTGGTTAAGATTTCTCCTATTCGGCGGATTTCCTACACACTTAATAAACCAAACTCGGTTCAATTTTCTACCGAACCAAATCGGTTATCAACAAGAAACCGAATAAATCGTTTTTATATACTGTTTTCGGGTGTATTTTTTGTGTCAAACCCTCAGTAATTTATTTTCTGAATCTCAGGAAATTGACACGCCGAAATCATCGGCTGATGGATTTTCGGCGAGAAAAGCTAAGTATATATTTGACAGATAAAAATGAAACATGCACCCAACTGTAGAGCTTTATACACGAAAACCGGGAAAACTCGATAAACTGAACCGAGCGTTTGCTGATTATTCTTAAACGTCAAGTACTTCTCTTCGAGTCAATTCCACGACGGCTGTGTCTCACCGAAAAACTCGGTTATTTTAGCTGTCTCGATAAGGCCTGAAAATCGTCAGCCATTTTATCTCACGTCTGTGCGCCAGCCATGTTCAAACACTACACTGAACGTCATTATATTCGCCACTTTAACTTCGTGCTTCTAGACCAACACGCAACGCGGTGGGTATAACACCAGTGTCGGTGTTCGCACAGAAAAAATCCGTGCCCAGATCCGTGAACGGCAGTCATGAATTCGAAAACAAGCAAAAATCACAGGAGTGAAGCGGCTGTCATCCACGAACAACAATCGTGAAGCCGAAAACTTGGTGCTGCGTGTGGTTCTAATTTGACAGCTCGATTTATTCGAAGGCTTTATGCAGCAAACACAGTATTCGCGGCGGAAGTTGTCGTGTTTTGTCGTTAATTTGATTCGAGAAAAAAAACGTTATATACTTAAGGTAGTGGTTATTAAAACGACAGTATTTTTCATTGTTTATCAGCCAGGTATTATAATATTTTACCTTAATTACCGTTACTAGTAGTTTGGTAGAAGAAATATTGTAAAAACATATGATCCATTGTGAACCAACCTTAAAATGTTCAAATCGTCACTAGCGCCACATCAAAAGTGGCTGGCTTAAAGAACTAACGCTCTGTTCAGCCGTCTGGCAAAAATACACCATGAACTCACGTAATCACGTAATCGGGCACTAGTTCACGTTTTTCGGGCAGAAATCATGAAAAAATCTAGCTCACGGTCCGTTTTTATATTCGTGAACGCTTTTGTTTCTGTTCGTGGTTTGGCTTCGGACACCATGATTGATGTTTCGGCAAACACTACAGCTGAGTGTTTCCGATTGTGTCCGATTGCAGAAAACACGCGTGGTGTATTAATTTAACTGCTAAGTTCCGTGCTTGTTAAACTCAATCAACTTATGCGTCCATCAGCCAACAGCCAAGAAAACAAATCAATAAGTCAAATTACCACATTTTTAGAATTATCCGACGAGCATTGCTCTATCCGTGGCAACAAGTGTCATAATGGGTGTATGTTAAGAGCTTACTTGTGCTCGTAGCCCCTCGGTGCGTGTATTTTCCCAAAAATCAAACACAGTCTTAAAACCAATACTCGAGCGTACACTCGTGTCGCGTGCATTGCATTGCGGGTTCATCGATAAGCACGAAACTAAAGTGGTGAATTATAGCCACTTGGTGGTGTGTTTGCATTCAAGATCGGCTCTCGTGCAAAACGGTCTGGTGTTTTTACCAAGGCTGGTGCGCGCCGAATGTCTGAATAAGTATTGAATCCGAATAAGTATTGGAAACTAATTTTGTAATTATATTTGCAGGCATCATGAGCTATGGTCTGGTTTACTAAACCATGGCAAAAACCACCTGCTTAAAACAATTTTAAAGTCAGTGATATATTTTTTGACTGCTCATTTCCGCTGTAACTCTCGTTACGGCCGTTTCTAGTCTCTGAAATAACATATAGTGGGAAAACATTCGCCAAGCTCTCCAAATTCTACCCTGGAATAAAATAAACAACAAACAATGTAACTGACAAAACTGGCTTTATTACTATGCATTTTGAAGCTAGATTTGAAACTATTTCAACGAAAATCCCATAACCAAATTCGATAATTGCAACTGAAAAGTCGATTTGTTTGACAGCGATCGGTAATATATGAGTGAACTGATGTTGGGTTATTGCTGATGGAATTAATTTTTGTCAACCGAGTTTTTCAGTAAACTTGACAGATTGTGTGAAAGTAAAAATTTAACGTAAACTCGGTTGTTCCATTTTGAACCGAACAGACTACCGAGCGTTCAGTAGAGAATAACTCAGTTGAAATTCAACCGACTTTGGTAGTATATTTTAAGTGTGTATAGTTTGCATTAATGTGACTTGACTTTCAATTTTTTTTCAATGGAACAGAAGTCCTAATAGATAACAATTATTAACCATTCTGTAATAATTTGTTAAATCCTTGAGAGTGTGAGCTTTTTAGTAGAATACTTTCAACTAGAAAATGAGAAGAAAGATTAGTATTGTGTCGCTGGCACTTAATTGAATAACGGAAGTCCTGACTTCCGACATCCGTACTTTCGTCCGATATATATGTCAGTCTAAAATTTGACAGTTGTGTGTCTTCAATTTATTGTTTGGTGTATCAAGAACAAGAAGGTTATCCAACGATTGGATTCTTTTCGTACCAATACCTTTTCGTTGCCAATAAGCATCCGAAATACTGTCGATCCCAATCATTCACACAGTGCGAAATCAGCATGTCTCGTCAAACACAGTGTACCATGTGCTGTATGGGAACTTCATGGAAATTTCCAGAGTGGAGTTGACTCGATTTAAGGAAAACGGCATTGACTGTAGGGTACTGGATCTTCAAGTATGAGGAAAGCGGAAAAAATAAGCAGAAACAGAGAATGCAGGCCAACAAAAACTTCACGGATAACATGAAGAGATAGTTTGTGGATCTTTAATGTCATGTTCCAATGCTATTTTCCACAGACAATCGATAATCTCAGTAACTGTGTGTCCATAAACGAGCTTCTTGGTCCATTCCTTTGGTCGCAACTGGGTTAGGTAGATCCTTTGGAAAAAGATTCCTGTGAAAGAAAATAGGTAGTCGTTCAACGAATCGCCTCCTTCGGCCACTGTGCGCTGCAGCAGCTCCAGTGCGATCGCCTTCTTTGCCGGATCCTTTTGATCCTTCCAAGACCTCACCTCGCTAGTGAGTTGTCGAACGGAAACACATTATTATTGGTTTCGTGAAATGGAACTGCTTCAATGTTCGCTGGTAGGATTGGGCTTGTGATTAATGCGTTGAAAACAAAATACATGATGGGAAGAGGCTCACGAGAAGACAATGTTTGCCTCCTAGCACGTGTTCAGATCGACGGTGATGAAATCGATGTAGTAGACGAATTCGTGTATCTGGGCTCATTGGTGACCGCCGATAACGACACTAGCAGAGAAATACAAAGGCGCATTATGGCTGGTAATCGTACCTAATTTGGACTCCGAAGGACGCTAAGATCGAAAAAAGTTCGTCGAACCACAAAGTTGACCATCTACAAGACATTAATTATACCGGTAGTTCTCTACGGCCACAAAATATGGACATTGCTAGTGGAGGACCAACGCGTCCTTGGAGTCTTTGAACGGAAGGTACTGCGTACCATTTACGGTGGAGTGCAGATGGAAGACGGAACGTGGAGGAGGCAAATGAACCACGAATTTCACCAGTTGCTGGGAGAACCTCCCATCGTACACATCGCAAAAATCGGTCGACTACGATGGGCTGGGCATGTCGTAAGAATGTTGGACGACAGCCCTGTGAAAATGGTTCTCGAAAACGAACCGACAGGTACAAGAAGAAGAGGCGCGCAACGAGCAAGGTGGATCGATCAAGTAGAAGGCGATCTGGACCGAATAGAATGGATACAACTTCTGTGTACAGCAGAGACCACGCCGGCCTTAGTCTGGTTGGTAAGGTAAGTAGGTAATGACGCAGCGGCAGCAGCTGAATAATATGGTCAACTCGATTTTCCCGGCAAATCGACGTGATGGACGACGAGACCTATCTCACCCTGGATGGCAACGACTGGCAGGACACTGCGTATTTCACTTCCCCCACAAAGGAAGTAAGCTCCAAGGTGAACTTCATTCCACACACCAAGTTCCCCAAAAAAAGTGCTGCTGTGGCTGACAATCAGCGAGAAGGGGATGTCAAAGCCGCTCTTCTTTCGCACCAGACTGGCCATGAACGTGGAAATTTATAGTACGAAATGCCTGCTGGAAATAGCGCTATTTGTCAAGAAATACCATAAGGGCGAAGACGCGATGTTCTGGCCGGATCTGGCATCGGCCCACTAAGCGATCGTTGGAGGAGATGGGGCGGCTGAATAGCAATGTGATACCCAAGTCGGCGAATCCGCACATCCCCCAGCTGCATCCCATCGAGAATTTCTGGTCCAACCTGAAGCGTAAGATCTACTCCAACAATTTTATCACGAAAACTGAGGCAGAATTGATAATAAAACTAAGAAAAAACTCAAAAATATGCCTACACTAAGCTTAAGTAATTAAATTCCATGGGAAATTCAGTAAAAGCAATTATCTGTCTTAGCTTTTTATTATCGCCACCCACAAAAGTTTAATTTTTTTTTAACGCAAACGTTAGTTGAAATTAATTGGAAATTTCTAATCTTCCTTACTTTTGACTTAAGAATTTTTTTTAATGTACATCGAAGATGAAACCTCTACACTGTATTAATGATTAGGTTAATGCATACTGTTATAAAAAAATAGGCTTTCGTCTCTTTTTTTTCAATATATTATTACACATCGATTTTTGAACCTCTTATTGCAAAGATTATTCGCAATAGCAGCTGTGTCGCATAAGTCGCAGGCCAGGTTTGGCAACGATTTGAATAAATATGGCCTCTTTTCCGGAGGAACACGGATTCCGCAGAGCCTCCCCATGTGGCCAGTATGGTCAAACACCCTCAGAAAACCGTCCGAAGACCTAGTTTTGCAAAATCATAAAGTTTGATATGTCGCAAGCCTGGCTTCGGTAACGATTTGAATATGGCCTCTTTCGCCGAAGAACTCGGATCTCGCAAGAGCTTCTTAAGTGGACAATATAGTCAGAAATCCTCAAAATGTCCTCCGAAGATTAAGTTTTGCAAAAGCCTGAAGTTTGATGTGTGCAAGCCAGGTTTTAGAAAAGATTTGAATATGGCCACTTTTTCCGGAAGAACTCGGATCCAGTGAGAGCTTCTTTTCGTGGCAAGTATGGCCAGATATTCTCGAAGTCCGATGGCTAACGATGAAGTTTCATCAATTTTAAATTTTAAATTTCCTGTCCCAAAAGGGGTTGGGGACGTACGGGTTAAATATATGGCGTTAATAACTTAATAACTTGATTAATTGGCTATACTGTAGTTACTTTTGGTCAGTCATTCTGTTAAACTATATTTTACTCAAAATAAACCAAGAATATACTGTTGTTTTCGTTGCCAAGAAGTTAACAAACTTGTTTCATCAGCTGATAAAACGGAACGATAGCCGAATAAAAATGGAATTCCCAACAATAGTAACACTCACTTGAGAAGTTTGGCCCTTTGTAAAAACACTTTCAAGACGTTCTGGACATATCTGTCGCATGTGAGAGATAGATGATCATGGAGCAAATAAAAGTAAACAACATGGCAAACGTGTGTATGACGCTGCAAAAATACTCAGAATAGGGTAAACTCTGCTTAGCTTGCCTGGAACAGGTAAATCTCCCGACTTAATCATTGGCAAACGTCATCTTTTTAAACCATTTTCTAGGGACTTTTTTTATTAGGGTGAATCTAACATTGAGAGACTCCCTTGGATTACTTTCTCTTTCATTCATATTCCAATCACCTTTACGTTTTTGCTTCTATTATTTATAGAATACGTAAGCCAGCACTGTTGACAGACAGTTTTATAATGGCGCTGTTATAAATGAAAGAGGGCGAGACAGGAGAGAATTTCGCCCTACTGAAAAAAGTTCCTAGGTTTGTTGAAATAAAATAAAATAAATCGACACAAATTTTTCATTAGGGCCTAACTGACAAACGTAAACAATGGCTTCTTCCTTAAATTTCTCGTTATTGAAAACTCGCCTAATCAATCCACCACGATCATTTCGAAGAGGAAGTGTTCACCTAGAGGGTGTCCACGATGAAATTGCCACACTATGAAATTGCTCTAACTTTTTAACCGTTGGGTAGAATTTGATGAAAATTTGGGTGGATTTAGTTCAAAGTGCATTATTTACATCCTGCAAGTCTTGTGATCAAAACTCGCGGAAATGGAGTCGAAAGAACAGCTCGTGCGTGATAAAATCTTGCGCATTCATCACGAGAACAAGGATCTCTCGCATCGTTCCATCGCTAAAACGTTGGGAATCGCGAATTCCACGGTGTCAACGGTTGACCACCGATCGGAAGCCCAGAAGTGAAGGAAAAAGTATTCCGTACAACACCAAAAATCACAACCGCGTAGTTGGGGCCTTCAACCGAAATCCGAACGCCTCCGTTCGGGATGTGGCTAAGAAGCTACACCTAAGCCGAAGTTTTGTCCAGAAGGCCAAAACTAAGGCTGGGCTTCGAACGTTCAAGGTACAAAAGGCCCCTAATCGCGACGAGAAGCAGAACAAGTCCGCCAAAACCCGTGCCAGGAAGTTGTACCTCAACATGCTGACGAAAGTTGAATGCTGCATCATGGACGACGAAACATATGTGAAGGCCGACTTCAAACAGATCCCCGGCAACCTGTTTTTCACGGCCAAGGATAAGTTCAGCGTTCCGGAGCATGTCCAAATTTGCGAAGAAATTCCTGGTTTGGCAAGCCATCTGCACGTGCGGGAAGCGGAGTGCACCTTTCGTGACCCAGGACACGATGAACGGACAGGTGTACATAAAAGAGTGCCTCCAGAAGCGGCTGCTTCCACTCCTGAAGGCTCACAAGGTCCCAACAATCTTCTGGCCGGATTTGGCCTCATGCCACTACTCCAAGGACGTGCTGAAGTGGTATGCGGACAATAAGGTCAATTTCGTGCCGAAAATGTTCAACCCTCCCAACACTCTGGAGCTCCGCCCCATCGAGACTTACTGGGTGATTATGAAGCAGCACCTTCTTAAACGACCTAAGGTAGTGAAAACAGTCGAGGAACTGAAGAAAGTATGGGTTTACATGCAAAAAACGGTTGATTCACAGCTTGTGCAGAATCTTATGGCCGGGGTTAAGGCCAAGGTGCGGGCATTTGCGTATGGACTGTAAATAAAATACGAGTAAAATGGTAAAATGAAGTTTAATAGTTATTTCTCAATCCCTGAAAATTTGATGGCAATCGGATGAAAACTCGAATTTTGCGAATCAATTTTGTGTGTGGCAATTTCATCGTGGACACCCTTTATCCGATAGAATTGGAGGCTTACATGGGTAGCTTTTGTGCCACGAGAAATTTACGGAAGAAGCCATTGTTTACGTTTGTCAGTTAGGCCCTAATGAAAATTTTGTGTCGAAATCTTTCCGCCGTGGCACAACATTTTGATTCGGTGGCGCCCCGATTGGTTTACATCGGTGGCGGCGCACAGATCTAATTCCGACTCGAGTGTTTCAATTTCAGTCGTCATTTGTCTATAGAAAGGACCCGTGAGGAAAAAGAAAAAAATGTCTATAGGTATTCTTAATGCTGACAAGGTAAACAAGTACGACTTACCACTTCTGGTTGCCCAACTCCACCAACTGATGGATATATAATTATATGGGTTGCTTTCTAGCACATGCTGCATTCTTGGTAGAAACGCTGGGAGGTTTTGGTTGGGACTTAATGAGGATGATTTTCCCAGAAACGATGAAATCTGGAATCGCAACAATATGTTAGGTCTTAGGCATAAGCGGAATCACTCACCTTTAACACCTGCTGCATTAAAAGAGCTTGCAGTAAACCCAACTACGAGCGAAATCTCCACCAAAGCTCCAAAAGCCACAGAATCGTGATTGCAGCACGGCGGTCATGCTCTATTTACTCTATTGTTGAAGTACCCCCCCCCCTCCCCCACATACCTGCCGGAAAGGATTCCGGTCCGGAACCGTCAGCCAGCCTATCGTCCGTGATGGAAATCCTCCCTCCACATCACACCCTCGTCCAGGACAATTGAAAACGTGCTCTCTCTTTTACTTCAGCTCCGGCTTTTGTCAACGTAACCTAGAAATTAGAAAAAAAAAATCCTTCACGTCAAACGGGCACGGAACGCGGTGTGTCTGGTTGGGAAGAAGTTTGAAAAAATCAATTACGAAAATTCCCGAGTCATTTATGATTGGGAACACGTGACAATCCATTCACAAAATTTTGATGGTCCATACAAAAAACGTGACAAGAGTCGAGGGATTTGACTTGCACTTGAAATATATTTTCCTATGTCTGATAGACGACTGTTTGCTCTACCACAAGAATCTCGTGACTCGAGAATTTTGACTCTACATTTATTTTTTTTGAAACGGTCATCCTACCACAGACACCGTGAGACACGAGTGATGCATAAATGCATCAAAGTAACCACATTTTCGAGTGCAGTGCCCCTCCTATCCGTTTGCATCCTTTTTATTCCCCAATTTTTCTCTCTCTCTCATGAGGGTGAACTCCATTGACAGTGAACGGTGACGTCCACCTTTGCCATAGAGCAGAGAAGATTCAACGACCAACGAAAGCCCGAATGGCTTTGGGTGTGTGTATATTTGCCAAGAATTTTCTGCGCTCGAAACAAAGGAAGTGGTGACGTTCCTAGTTTTGTACTCTTTTTTTTTTGTTGCTTCAAGTTCAGTTTGAATGACAAAGCATGAAAAGGCCTACGACCAACCCGCTGCTGTTGTGTCACATGAAACGAAACAAAAGGAACGGGTCGTGGGGTCGTTTATTGGCAAACTTGCACACATGCATGCGGGTTTGCATTGGGGGCGTCGTTCCAAACAATGGCACTTAACGGTCGGTCGGAGTGCACCGGAGGGCAACCAGATTGTTTGAAGGAATGTCGCCTGGGTTTTAAGGTTTTGTTTGGAAAGATCACTAAATTAATTAAATTTTAGACTTTCACTGTTAAGGCTAGTTGGCAGCTTACAAGTAATGTGCATATATAAGGTAGCTGGCACCCCTATCTTATTGCCTTTGCCTTGAAAAGAGCTTACATCGCGGCGGACCCAGAATCATGAGCCCCACTGACAGCTGTTGAATTCAGCTAAAATTTGTAAACAAACCTTCCAGCTCTATCCAGATAAGGGAAACTTCCAAAAACTAAAGGTGTTGCAGTCTTACCGCCCAAACACAATGATAGCGGAAACGCAACGGAAAACGGCAATTTTGACAGTTGCTGCAAATGACTTCGATATGTCCAATTAGAATCGGCTTGGATCTAGCCTGTTTTCTTTCCGACAAGCAGGCATATTCAGATCGGGCTTTGCCGTTTTCCGTTGCCGTTATCATTGTGTTTGGGCCATTATTCAGAACTCTTTCCATTTTTAAAGTGGAAATCTGTACTGAGGAAGTGTCTTGAACATACCCGGACGGAGTTAAAATTAATCGCATGAAGGTCATAAACATTATTATCAACTGAGATGTTGGCTTCGAAAACATGGCGGCACGTCAGCAACCTGGCATATATGCGTATAGGACAAGTAAAGGTCAAGAAATGTTTTTATTATCGGAATTACTTACCTTGTATTCAGCTGAAATGGAGGGCGAACCGGGCGAACTACGGATGGTTTCATAACCTTAGTAACGCTAGCTGTCACTTTTTCTTGCGGAATAATATTTCCTTCGATTATTCCGCAAGGACAACTGATATTTAATCCATACTGGAGCAGTTGTCAAAATTAATTTGGTAGAAATGGAAAACATTACATCAGGTCCTCAATTGCCAGCTGCATACTAGGCTTTAACGTTATTTTTTTAATGAGGAAAAATATTTACAGGGTGGCAAAGGTTACCTACCCCTGTTTTTGTCTCAGTGTTCCTTTTGTACCGTTTTGTATCGTATTTTTATTAAAGGTGTTATCATCTGGCATTTGACGAATAGACTTCTCTGCCTCCGTTAGTATTAGTAAACAGTTTCACTAATACAATCATTTTGTTGGTTGAAAATAAAAAACAAACCGTTGTCAACCTGAACATTTTGACAGTTGATCTTGTGGTTGAAAACAATAAACAAATCGATCCTATACGTGTAAAGCAGCACGCTAGTGTTTGTGAGATCGCTCGGCAAGAACCTAATGTGATTTGTTTTGGAACATTGTTTGTTTTGGTTACACTATAAACATGAACGCAAAACGAGCGTTGGTAGTAGATTTAAATTTAAACCTTGAACGAGAGATTTGTTTTCCGCACCGTAAAAAATGTAACAAGATGTGTACACAGAAAGAAAATCTGAATTTTCATTGCGATGTAGATATAAAAGCATGTAAATTTGTGTACACACGAAGCAGACCCCTGCATGAAGTAGTTCTAAAAAAACGAGTTATTCTGTACAAAATTTTCCGCAATGTATGGAATGTCCCAGAACCTTACAAGATTTATAATGTTAATTTTTAAGTTTTGTAACGCTCCGTTTATGTGCATGATATTGAACAGAAATTCAAATTACATTTTCGACGCGTAAACGTACAAAATCAATCAAACGCTGGGACAATATCTAACGGTTAGGACCAAAATGATGATGAAACGCGTCACTCTTACAATAGACCACTGATTTTTTTTTCTAGTTTTGCCCGATTTACGAGGACTTTCATCAAGAAACCTATTGAATGCTCGTTTTTACTGATGGCAAAAAATAGATTTTGTTAGATTAACTCTGTTGATATAAATGTTCTTGAAATTATTTTTTATATTTCAATATGGCGATTGAAAAAAAAACACAGTTTTTCCAAAAAGCCAATTTATCTTCGCAATGACTAGTATAAAACTATTTGGTCATGTATTTTGCCGTTGTAAAACCACATAAATTTCTAACAGCTAGCATTTGTTTCCATTTGATGGCGTTTCGTTTCGGTGATCCTGCAGTCGTGGTCGAGTTGATGTGATAGGGATGCTTCATTTGGAACTCGGCAAAAAGATGTTCTGTAAGTTTCAGACAGTTTAGCCAACAAAACCTCTCAAGACGAAGAAAATCATTTTGTGCCAAAGTAGTGCTTAACCCTACATATTTTTTCTGGATCATGAGTAGAGACCCTCGTAAACGTAACTTCCTAAAACGTGCAGTTATTAAGATGCCAATTTTCCGTTTTATGCATTCACTGGAGGCAAAATGGTTTTAAAATGCCTTTTCCAACTGACCATCATAAGATAATATGAATGTGTCCTGAAGCGGAATTTTAGAACAGCATTTTACGAGTTCATAAAGTCGAAATAAAAGGTGAGAAAACAAGGTTTTAAGATCATTGTAAGCAAACTGTGTAGGGTATCGTAAATCTGACTAAACTATGAAACCTATTGGCACCTCTTGGTGCCACAATGAAACCAAATTGATTTCTAGTGGCTTTAATAAAATTTGATAAAGTGCCACACAAGTGTTACTTGGGCAGGTACGTTGCGAAATGTTCTTCCAAGCGTTCTTCTCCAGTCGTCATAATTGCTGGCTTAGTGATTTTCTCTTGGTCGAAGAATCACTGCAAGGTTGCTTGCAATCCATCGGTCACAGCTTGGTTGGCACCAGTGGTGGTAAATCTACTGTATTTGGATATTAACATTTTGATAATTGACATTTTTCATTATGACCAAATTGAACACGCGCAAAAGTGTACCGTCGTGGGAGAAAATCTCATATGACATTTCTGTACCGTTTTCTCCCGTCGACGGTACATTTTTGCTGCCTTCAGCCGATTGTTTAAAAATGTTGCGACAAAGATTTATGTCGCCCAGAATTTCGTTGATAGCTGGTTTATTACTGCATACATATGATATCTATTATATGGAATCAAATCATGCGAATGGGTACTGACAAATCATAAATTACCAAATAAGTGCGTTTTTAATCAAGCTATCACATACAGTCACATGCCATTCTTAAACTGTTTAAAACTGTCGGCAGAAATAAGAAGAAATTGTTCTCTTTCTGTTTTCTATCTCCCACGTTCGCTCCTACTCCTACTTCTTGTCTGGTTGAGATACGACTGAATCATCTTAAAAAGTTACGCTGTAACCTGGAAGCATTGATGATGAAAGGTGGTTCATAATCTGAAAGTAGTGTTTCGACTCCGAGGATGTGCTTGAAGGAATTTCTGAGGTTAATCGAGAGATCCTCTTGAAGTGAAAGGTAGTGATTAGAGCTTTGGGACTTCTGTTCAACAAGACGTTTGAATCGATGGATGGAAACGGAATTTGCTTTCCCGAACAGCGAAGTTGTTTGATCCACTGGGACTTGTCTGACCGGTTATCGTCAACGCGAAGATGATCATGCAGTGTCTATTGGTTATCAACCTTGTATGGGATGTTCCTGTAGACGTCATACAAATATTTTTTAGATTCCGAGACGCGTTATAATGGCTGATACGGAGACAATCGAGATTCATGGTTCCACCGATGCATCTAGGTATGCATTTGAGGTATGTGTTTACTTTCGCTGCAGTCTTAAGGAAGGTTCAGCAGTGCTTCTTCTTAAGTGCAGAATGTCCAAAATAGCTCATCTTCAGTGACTGACGAAAATAAGATGAAAAGAAAATATGTGGAAAAATCCTTTTTTAAGGTCTTGTAAATAGAAAAAAAAATCCAATTTTCACATTCTCAGTTTCTTTTGGCTCCACATGACGAGTTTCACACAAATATTCCGATACCTGTTATTTTATTCAATTTACCGCTGATGAAATACTTAATTACCTTAGGTTTGAGGTATTACAAAAATAAGATAATTCAACGGAAAAATAATTTTTCGTGTAGAATGCACTTGTATATTCACTGATTTGACGTTTCATTGTTTACATCCGCGTCAAAGCTCTGCCACAAGTCAAAAGAGTAGACATGTTGAGTTCAAGGGAAGTGATTAACATCAGTAGCAAAACAATTCGCTTGGTAGTTTTGCTGATCGGCCGGGACGTGGACGAAAACAAAAAAACGGATCACCGGGAAAACCGAGAAATCAAGAAAAATCCGCTCATCACCATCCAAGAAATGAAAGAGAAACTGAGCCTATCCATCGACGCATCGCTGAGCAAGGGTTGAAAAGCCATTTCGCCCGGAAGCTACCGTTCATCAGCCGGACTAACGACGGCTCCAATTCGTCAGAACCCACCTAACTTAGCCCCTGGAGTTCTGGAAACGTGTTTTGTGTTCAGTCGAATCCAAGTTTAAGCTGTTTATCGAGAAACGGCGGCAAGTGATGAAGAACTGCAGGATAGGCATCTCCAGTTAGTATTATGGTCTGGGGTTGCTTTTCGTGGTTTGGAGTGGGTAATCTGGCCCTAATAAATGGGATCATAACATGTGATCCAACCCCATTTTCAGCAATGACCCCTCCAGATTTTCGCAAAGAATATCAATTCAACCATCTATATTGATATTCTGTGCTGAAAATGGTTCAGCAAGATAATAATCAGAAGCATACGGCTAAGAAATTGCTCGCTTATTTCCGACCCTGTTGCATCAAACCCTTAGAATGGCCATCTCAGAGCCCTGACTTGAACCTGATCGAAAATCTTTGGGCGATTCTTGAAAGTAAAGTAAAAAAACAAACGTAACCAACAAACAATCGTGTCATGTAGCGTTGGAGATGGCTTGGAACGAACTGGATCCCTGCAACTCCGGAAACCTGCTGAAAAGCATGCCAAAACGGATACTGTCGATCATCAACCGATTTCAAAAAATTGTATAGAGAAAAATCTACGAGAGCTGAGATTTTCAAAAATGAGTCTACGTCATTTAAAGGGTGTTTCGATCAAAATTTGGTCGACTTAAACTTGACGCATTTCCTTTCGTTGTGCATTAAAACATTTTGTATACCTCTCATTTTGATGATGTGTGCATTTAGCATCATGCCGATATTTTGATTTTGAGATTAGAACTTCAGTTATCAAAATGGCGTAGAAGAAAGAGAAGAATCGCATCAAAATTTTTGACGTGCATGGCGAAAATCCAAACTACTATCACGCCAATTTGGCGAAATTGTTGAATGTGGCTCAATCAACTGTTACCAACGTATTAAAATTGTTTGGTGAACGTTTGTCGACAGCCGGGAAAGTTGGATCGGGGGAAATCGAAAACCAGAGGCCACAGCGACGAGAAAAAGAGTTGCCCGCTGTTTCGACTGGAACCCCAACCTCTCCGTTCGAGATGTCGCAAAGAAGCTGGGACTGGTGCCTTCAACCGTGGATAGAGCTTAAAAAAGAGCTGGACTGTCGTCTTAAAAGAAAGTGGTGTCGAAGTTTGATTGCGTGGTACAGGACGATGAAACGTACGTCAAAGCAGACTTTAAACAGCTTCCTGGACAGGAATTTTATATGGCAACCGGACGGGGAAAGGTGTCAGACTTTTTCAAGCACGTTGAACTGTCAAAGTTTCCGAAGAAATATCTGGTATGGCAGGAAATGTATCTGCTCGAGTGCCTACAAAAACGTCTACTGCCTTTCCCGCAGCGACACATTTGTTCCGTTCTATTTTGGCCGGATTTGGCATCTTGCTATTACGGAAAAAAGGCCATGGAGTTGTATGCTGCCAACAACATTCAAGTGGTGTCCAAGGACAAGAACCTTCCCAACACGCCAGAGCTCCACCCAATCGAACAATATTGGGCCATCGTTAAGCGGAACCTTAAGAAGATTCAAAAATCTGTTGTGAGCGAGAGACAGTTCAAGGCAAACTGGCGTTCTGCGGCGAATAAAGGGGACTAGGAGACTGTACAAAATCTTATGGCATGTGTTAAACGAAGAACCCGGCAATTCGCATTCGGTAAAAAGGAAGCTTAGCTGAATATTTCTCCTGTATTCTGTATTAACTGAACTTGGAAAAGAAAAAGAATTTGACTTATTAATGTAAACTTTGATCGACTCACACACATTATTGTTTGACCGAATTTTGATCGGTACACCCGTTAGGTATAGGCCCTTACGACGCCGGGATATCCAAGAAATGAAATTGATTAAACGACTCAACGATGCATTGGCTTCCGTCCACGACTGGAGAAGATTATCTTTTATAAAATCATCCGATCCCAGAAGGCTATTCCGCCTAAATCATTCTGTCCTCACGGCCGAGTTCAAGAAGGTATGTTTTCCAAATAACTCAAACAGGCTCCGTAAAAAATCACCTCGCTGATTGTTTCTAAGCATTATAGTGGCGTAGATATTGTCTAAAGAAAGTAGGTATAGTTGCCAAAAAAACAAGAACATGATAAATAAGGACTTTCTTGTTTCAAACTGCTGTATCTCCAAAACGGCTCAGCAAACCTTCAGTTTTTATGCGATTTATACGTTAAAAAGTGTGAGAAACACGATGTCAGTAGAGTTTTTCAAAAGAAATGAAAAATTGACAAATACTCAATTTAATTTAAAAATGCAAGAAAGCATGTTTGGAAACCCTTCTGCGCAAAAGACTTTTTTTATTTGGCTTTTTTGAACAATTGGCATTCAAAAAATCATTCATCAGATTGTTCGTAGATTCTACGAACATCAGATGGTATCGTAGATGCAAGCAATCACAAGCTTCAAATAAGGAGGTGGTACCATTTTCCGAGGGGTGGTCCAGTTGGCACAAAAACTGGGATGTTTACATATGGGTCCAAGTTTGGTGCAAATCTTTGAAAGAAGGCACGTTTGCACTTTTGGGTCGGTCACTTCGAATGGAACAACCCATATATCAAACTTCCTTAAATTTGGTTTCATTTCGATAACTAAACATAGCCAATCAATCTTAGGTGTGTTAATCGGCTCGTCCTCACCAAAATCAACAGAACTATTGAAAACCAACACTGCTCCACAGGAAAACATCACACAACCGATTACAAACAACCCCAATCAAAAATCCTGACTCCCCCCGCTAAACAGTGGTTTGCGCCAAATGAAGTGAGATATTCCCCCAAACCTCAAACTACACTAATGCCCTGCGGTTAATTAACATGCGGTCTATCGCAACATTCCTCCACCTTCATCGTAAATCGATTTTTAAATTTATATCCCACTCAATTAATAGACCTCCCTAATAAGAGCACGCACGCCCCCCACCTGGTCCCCTCCGGCTTCCCCGCAGCCAGTCGCCATGGTAATCTTAATTGTCCTGAAGCCGGGAGCCGGAATTTATCACCTTCCGAACAATGACATTCGTGCCTGCCATAAATCGTCCGTCGTCAGTTTCCATCTCGCTGTCGAAACTCTTCCGTGGATGATTCGGCCTGAGCCTGGGCGCCGCCGGGGGCCACGCAGGCTCCAGAAGCAGTAAGTGATAACCGATACGTGCCTTCTTGGTGGGCGTTGGACCGAGGATGGAGGAAGCTCATTGTTTCTCGCGTGATTTAGATGGCGATCGTGCCACAAAGCGTGACGATACAGTGGCTCCTTCCCCGGGACGTCACGACGAGACTAGTGGGTGTGAACTCAGTAATATGGCCCCATTCGGGGGCAGCTGAATTGAGCCGTTAATCGGAATGCGTGTTCTGATGAAGGCTGGGCGAAGAAATTTGTGTTCTTCCCATTGAAATTGGAAATTGAAAATCGATGTACATGGGAAAATAGACATCTTTTGAATACCTATTGAACAAACAACCTTCACCTCAAGATCTCAAAAGAGGAAGAAAAACAGAACCTTAAGAAAGAAAGCCTCTTTGCTGTGCTTGAGTAGGCTTATGCCTAATGCGATTATGAAATGTTGACTCAGAAACATTTGCAGGTCAAGGAAATTTTCCACATAGTGCAGTTTGTGATAACAATCATTAATGGACACCTTTGTTACTCGAAGAAGTTATCTTCCGCACTCAGTATGAATCTGTTTCAAGTTGATTACATTTACAGGGGAATGCTCCTCAATTACCTTTGCAAGTTGATTGGTTCTCCATTCTGTTCCCATTTACTTAAACAACTTTCGAATGTATTCCTTTCAGTGCCTGTGCCCATCAGCAAGAAGAAACGGAAGGAGAGCAAAGTTTAAGACTCTGGTGCTTCTTTTGGTTGAGTTGTTGCTGTAAATGGGAGAAAACCACAATATTTTGCCCTCTTTCAGTAAATGGAAACATGTCGATCTTACAGTTGGCCAACTTTCATCTCCTAGGGAAATATTTGCCGTTCGGTTAATTAACCGCAAACTATCTCTATCGGTTCAAGTACCTGCATGCTGAATCACACACACACACACACACACACACACACACACACACACACACACACACACACACACACACACACACATTGCGATACATACGGTCTTCGGATCTGTCAGAATTTGTGAGGGACAAGCGCACTGAAAGAGTAATTTGCTAAAATATTTACAACACTATGCACTATGCATGCACTATGGTCCAGGGCGAAAAATTATGTGGAATAAATTAATAACTCAAAGAATATAAGAGATAGCGTATTGATGTCTTCTGAACAAATTTTAGTTAGCTAATGCCGCGTTGTTAGCAAAAATGTCCTATACGCCTAATTTCACCAATAAAGTAATTTACTATTAAACTTTTTTGTTTTGATAGATAGAAATACAAAATGTTCTACAAAGTTATGGAACAACAAAAGCATTCAAACTTTGTGGAAGATTATATTTATCTATCTCTTCTATTTTTTGAGATATAGCGCTTTTAAAGAAACAAAAGCCAAAAATCAGAATTTCTGTCATATTTTGAAAAATATCTATTTTTCAGGCCTACTGTATTAAGAGCGATTGTAGTTCACATAAAAATATACATTTGCTCCCAAGACATCATACTCGTACAACTTTCCTGTGAAAAGTAATCACCATTTTTGTTGTTTCACAAGCCATATATTCAAGCGTTACATTTCAAAAAGGCGCAAGTAAAACCGATAGCTATATATACCAGTTGAATAAGTATATCTCAAAGTACATTTAAGCAAAATTTGGGAATGGTCTTTTTGATTTTGCTTAATAGCAGAACGTTGAAAATATCGTTTTTATGCCGCAAATCTACAATTATCGGATTTATTTCAAGTGTTTATGAACTAGGGTAATTATTAATAGTTCTTGATGCATATAACGTTAGTACATCGTAACGTAGCATTGAAACGTGATTTGTCATCATCATTAAAAAATATTATGTTATGTTTATGTAAGAGTTTATTACTTACTAGTAATAAAATTGAAAATTAGTATTCAATAATCAAGAGCTTAGTTTTCTCAGGTAATTCTGATGCAATTATTCCCGAAGATATCCTATTAGTCAACGAAATTACAGGATCTGATGATAAGAGCAACCTTTCTGGAGTGGAACTCCCGATATTTCCGAATGCACTTGTTTCTTGTTTCTTGAAATTTTTCGCCGCACATTCCGATTGGAAGCACCGTATATTTAATTAATGCTGCTCTGTGAACAAGAAGTTTATGGACTGTTGGAGACAACGCATACCAACAATATAACTTCTCGTACAATGCTCTAGTATCTTCGGCATAATCCGCAAAAGAATTATAATCGATTCTTGCTTTACAGTTAATCACTGTAAGAAGGATATTGAACCGCTCCCAAAAAATTTCATTTAGTCCAGTAATTTTTGCCGTAGTTTTCCAGTCACGGAAAAACTTTCGTGCCGTGTTTCCGTCGTTTGAATTGCCACATCCTGAAACCGGCTCACTAATGCGTTATCCTGTGAAAAAAAATTACAAGAGATAGTTAGATGATATCGAATAATTTCAAAATAAAATTAAAAATATTGAATAATATACTATTCTTACCCAATTCCTCACGCATCGTTTTTCGAATTTTCGTTTCCTTAGCTTTTACCGCTTTGACTTTTACCGTTTGATTTGCTTACACGCCATGTAGGTTTATCAAGCACCAGCCTATAAGACACTTCCAATAACATTTCCATAGTTCTTATGTGCGCATGAAGAGGAGAAAAACCATATTTATATATATCAGGATCATCGGAGGACCATGCCACTTCTGGAATTGTTAAGGTGTTTGCCAGAAGTTCCAATACAGCAGGCCTGCGATTTGGTTCCAGTCAAATCGTTGGCGCCTTTGGTGTCCATCATCGTAAACAACATCACTGGTTTAACAGAAACGACTTGTTTGGATAATAGTACCATAAAATTTTTCAAATTTCGAATTTGCGCCTTCATTAGAAGAACCTCGCGTTTTGTTAGCTCTGCGCATTCTTTTGCAAATACCAGTTTGATGGGTCTGCATAGGAAAATTGAAGAAGGAAGATCATTATTTCAAGCAATTTCTTCAGTATCGTCAGATCTACGATGCCCAATCAACCGTAGCAGAACTAACGAGAGTGCGAATACATGCGAATCTCTATATTCTTGCAGTTCGTGGTCCTCGTCATCGTCAATAAAACACTGTTTATATCATGTGTGATTGCTTCTGCCATCACAACCCTATTTGTATATAAGTGTAAATTCGTCGTATCCCGAGCAGGAGACAATAACATATGAATACCTAATTTTCATCTTGATAACTGGCCGTGATATCAAAGAGCTCAGATTAAGTGGTAAAATACCTAAGCAAAATACCTAAGAATTGCAAGCAAAATATCTCTCAAATAACAAAACTTTTTATTTTGGATACCTGGGAATACCTGAGAGGTACTATTTTGGTATTGTATTACCCTCAATTTGGTATTCGCATAACATTTTATGTTATTATCCTCAGGTATTTTACCTCTTAATCTGAGCTCCTAAATACCAAAGCCAGTTATCAAGTTATTCGGCTCTGCTCAGGATACGATGGGTATATATCTGCTCCTCTACTCAAATTCACCTCCCGGATATCCATGTATTGAGCTTTTGAAACCACGTTCTTGCATAAGAATGCAAGACCTTTCTCAGCTGTTAGTGGATTTAATTTTTCTTTTCATTTTTATTCCGAAGATTGTTGATTGGCCGCTGCTGTATCAGGATTTTGTGCTTATTTTTCTATCAGTTTACCAGTTTTCCGGAACCCAGCCGACGCTACGGAAGTTGCTGCAGCAAACGAGATTTCTTGGGCCGAATATTGGCTCAGAAGAGGTTCAACCTTTTTTTTCCTTAATTTTCGTTTTGTGTCTTTGAACGGCTTTGATGGACGGCCGGCGGACTGTGTTGACGAAGACGTAACACCGATCATAAATTCTCCATCAAGCCAAGTTTTGTTGATATTCAAGAACCGTTCGCGTTTTCGTCCAGCTGCACACCATAGTTTCTGAAACTTCAGCATCACCAGATGAAGCTTCTTATGCACCAAATCAATGTTAAGTTTTTCTCCGGAATACCTTTTCTTTACAAATTCCAACAAATCTTTTTCTTTAGCTCCCTTCATTAGAAGAGATATGAGAACGGTCAGAGGAATTGCTAATAAATTAAAATTCGCTTTATTGAAATAACAATGCTCGAACAACAAATTTACCTACCTGTTTCATTTTGAAAGCACGTAACATGACAATTTTATGCCAAAAAAGCAAAGCTTGCTTTGATTTGATCCCCAATGGAACACGGTTGTAAATTTACGGCATAAAAAACGATATTTTCAACGTTCTGCTATTAAGCAAAATCAAAAAAGACCATTCCCAAATTTTGCTTAAATGTACTTTGAGATATACTTATTCAACTGGTATATATAGCTATCGGTTTTACTTGCGCCTTTTTGAAATGTAACGCTTGAATATATGGCTTATGAAACAACAAAAATGATGATAACTTTTCACAGAAAAGTTGTACGAGTATGATGTCTTGGAGGCAAATGTGTATTTTTATGTGAACTACAATCGCTTTGAATACAGTAGGCCGGAAAAATAGATATTTTTCAAAATATGACAGAAATTCTGATTTTTGGCTTTTGTTTCTTTAAAAGCGCTATATCTCAAAAAATGGAAGAGATAGACAAATATAATCTTCCACAAAGTTTGAATGCTTTTGTTGTTCCATAACTTTGTAGAACATTTTGTATTTCTATCTATCAAAACAAAAAAGTTTGATAGTAAATTACTTTATTGGTGAAATTAGGCGTATAGGACATTTTTGCTAACAACGCGGCATTAGCTAACTAAAATTTGTTCAGAAAACATCAATACGCTATCTCTTATATTCTTTGAGTTATTAATTTATTCCACCTAATTTTTCGCTCTGGACCACAGTGCAATGGAGACTTGATTCGGGGTTTCTTTGATTTCAATGACATTCAATTGAAGTTCGGTTATTTCGATGCTTCAATGTGCAGCAACAGGCGGGTCTCCTATGGTATGAGGGGTGCTAATCTATTGGGCGTTTAGCAGCCAATTACAATGATTTTTGGCAGCTAACTTGTTTGTCAGATCCCCTAACTACACACAAAAAATCGTCTCTATCAGTTGCAGGTCAACGGATGAATCAAAGAGGGTGTATTGTACCCTCTGCATGTTCTCATCATTGACTATCATACGAAATTAAAAGCATTTCGAGTCAGAGCAGATGAATTTAATTTTATTCAAAAATCTCAAACGTCAAAATCAAGCACGATGAACAAAATTTAATCAATTCAGTATGCTTCTATGACTACACGTTTCTTGATAATCATTTGAGTTTGAGTTTGTTAAAATCGCAAGTGATCATCAAACATCAAACACTCATTTTCAGTTCAACCAGTTCAGTTCAGATGACGACTCTGAACAGTGTCAATCGCAGTGTCTTGCTGCTTTCTATAATCATAATTACAACTTGTAGTAGTTGTAATCTATCGACCCGATCCTACAAAATCGCACTTCATGTTTTACATCAAAAGATACAAAAATTGTTTCTTCATTTTATACTCAAAATCATCCTAGGTGAAATTGAATATAGATATTGACAACAGCACAACTTCCATCGACAAGTGAACAAAACCTAATGGCGACTACGAAACTCATCGGTTGCTCTGATAAAGAGAATACTGTCATATCAAAATTCAAATTCAAACAAAGATAGTTGGTTTCTCCGTTGAGGTTGTCTTCATTTCTAGCTCATTTAAAGCAAATGAATTGATTTTTATCGGTATTGGTACCACCCACCGTACTATAGGAGAACTGACTGTTTGTGGTTTCGTGTAATGTTTACAATAAAGCTATTGTGAAGAAATATTTAACTGATTCTTTCCTTTTCCTTTCATTGCAGGTATGTACGTTTTCTTGGTTTTTGGTTTATAATGGTGAGTAAAGTTTAAATTACCGATGTACGAATCGTTAAAATATCAAGTATAAAAGAGCAGTTCCAGGCGACACCAGCCATGACATTTCGAAATTTAGCATGAACCACTTGGATTTGGACGAAATTTCACAAACGTATTCGGTGTAACAGAATACATATTTTGACAAAGGAATATTTTGTTTGGACTCACGGGTATCTTTTAAGAAGGGCTTATGTGTTTTTAAACAACAGTTTTAGGAAAAAATAGTGACTCGGAAATCGTTCGTTTCACAGAAAAGTGTCACCACGAGGTACCAAGAGTGGACAGTAATATTTGCTAGAATGAAAGATATAAAGAGAAAGTGTTGAAACTTCTGTCAGTGTACGGTAGGTTGGAAAAATAATAGAAGTATAGAAAATTGAGCGAAAGGACATGGGTAAAGTAGTACTCGAACCAAGGGCGTTACTATTGCCCAACATCCCACTGAGGGGTAGGTCAAGGCACGGACGAACCCGCCACCTCAGTGGGCAATAATAAAGCGATGGTTTATTCTAGCACATTGATGTCTCTGAGATATATCATGGTTTATGAACATCACCATTATGTCGATATAAACAAACACCATCAATCGGTTGACAATTTTCAAATCATTGAACTGCATCGGTTTTGTTGTCTTCAAAACTCTGTGACGTACGGTTTGGATGGTATCCCTGCATGCATCCTGGATAAATGTTCGAGCGCTTTAGTGCTGCCAGTAGTCAAATTATTCAACATTTCATTGCAACAAATGATATTCTCTACCGCGTGGAAGATTTTTTAACACTAGCTCGAAAAAGTAGTGTGAATTTCTGTTCATTATCATGCACATAAATGGAGCGTCACAAAACATCTACATTTAAATTATAACTCGTGTAAAGTTCTTGGACATTCCATACATTATCGATAATGTTGTATGCAAAAGCTCATCTTTGTTAGAACTCTTTCATGCAAGTTGCTCCTTCATGTGGAATGAAATACAATTTTACATGCTCTGATATTTACGTCACAATGATAATTCAGATTTTTTTTCTGTGTAATTCAAAAATTTGTTGACATGCAGTATAAGGTATCTCTATATACATACTTCGTTAAAGATTCGTCGACCCATGTCGTATACACTACCGTTCGGATTTGCAAAGGAGCAGCCTTGAAACTACTACGTTGAATGAGAGGCAGCTATTATCACCTGGTTTTTTAAATACAGAAAAAATAATTAATTTAACAGCGTGTAAAATATCCCTCGTTTAGAAATCAAGCAAGGAGGCGTAAACAACGAAATTGTTTGCAACTTTCATATGCCATACAACAATATTGGCAATCTTTCATACAACAGGCTGAATTCAGGCGTTATCTAGCATAAATTTACATCAAATATCCCATTATTCTCTGGCAAATCTAGCATTCCCTTTATGTGCATTAGAAACGCAGAAAATTCAATGTTTCTTTTTATCTGTGTACCTTCAGCAGCTTCGATAGTATCAGCAGCGATGAATATATTTTTGGCTCAGGAAGTACAAGCACACCGGTCCTAAGCTCGGTCCTAAGCTTAATGTTGCGCCCCTAATAACGTAACTCACATCAACATATTTTGTCATATCAACATACACTCCCGTTTCATATGACTAAAATTTAGAGTACAATTGTATACCATCTATTTTTCTCTCACGCAAATGTTACTCAATTTTCGTAGAAAGTTGATCTACTCGAAAATTGAGTTGATCCACTTTTTAATGAAAATTGAGTAACAGAGAGAAAGAGATAGTGTACAAATGTACTAAAAAATTGAGTAAAATGAAACGGAAGTTTGATACCGATATCAATATGGTTCCGGACATTTTCCAAATTGGCCACTTCCCCCGGGGCACCTGAAACCTACTACAGAGTGTTCAGGGCAACTGATCGTTCTGAATATGCTCCTTGAAGCACTTCCATGAAAAATCTGGATTTTACATGATTGGAAGGATCTACATGATTGACCATAGTATCCGGAACCAGTTTTACGAAAATTACCATATTTCGGAAGTTTTTCAACGGATCTTGGTGCAACCACCGGCTTTCAATTTTCAATGAGTTCAAGTTTCTAGGAAAATTGGAGTCGTCGATGTACGAGCAGCAGAAAAAATGTCTTTTGGACATGCCCTCTGAAAATCCGGAACATCTCCGGTGTCCTGTGGCCAGTATTCGTGACCATTTTGACTAAATTTGCCGTCGAATGCTTTTGGTTTTGTCCAAATTCAACAATTTTTCAAAAAGTTATAAGGAATTGAATTTGGGCAAATGTTTGCCCCTATAATCATTTTGCTATCTCTGTAGGCACCGAAAAGCTCAAGAATTATAGCCAGGTGCAGACTGCAAGGTGAACTTTGGACTTAGGGCACAGAGAACGAACATTGATGTCCGTATACCTTTTCTTGAAAAAGGTGTGTAAAATTAACTATGGGCAGCCGGTATAAAAGCAAATGCAGAGAAAAAAAACAACAAAACTTTTCAGGTTATGTGCTTGGTTTTTTCTTGATAAACATGGACATGACAGTTATCGTACAACTGCAGCGCCGCCTACACGGAGTATAGCGACATACATTTGAAATGTCGGTTTAAAGTTTTACACAAGTAGCAGATCGAAAGTGAACGTTTGTTCCCTGTGTTTCGGGGTTATACAACAGTGAACCAATTTCAAATCGCTAGTTTCATATGATTTTGGTATCCAGCATCATCCCAAGAAAATTGAAGTATCATACTACTCCTTGAACTTATAATATTGATCTCTTCAACATGGAAGTTTCCGGTATCAGCGTGTCTCCAGCGTTGTGGTACATGGTATGTGTGTTTACACAATATACGAAAGCGATGAATTTAATGCTCGATGGCTTAAAAAACATGTTTGAACCTTGAATACAACCATCATATGAAAATAACTGTGTGATCTACCAACCAAGTCAAACATTGCTGTTTTCGTAAATGTTAAAGCTGTCAAAACTCGAAGAAAAACAACTTAGTTGAAATTTGTTATGAACTATGGATTTTTACTGATAGGATCAGACGCAATAATCAAAATCAGTGGATGAGTTTGTTTCCTACTTAGGTGAACATTAGAAAAAAATGTGACTTATAATTTTCATTTAAAAACAGCAGTCTTCATTGTAAAGATAAAAGGAAGCAGTGCAAAGAAAACAAAATTTGTCGTAATATGTGATTTTTTCTGAAAAAATGCAATTGTTCTTCAGGATAAAGATCTAAACCATCATTGGAACAAAGATCTTCTTCTTCTTCTCTGTAGTTTACTTCGCCTCATGACCATATGTTAGGTCAGTGACTGAGCTTTATGTCCATATGGAACAAAATCAAACTACAGTTCACCCTTCTATTGACACTTCAAAGTTATGACATTACAAAATTTGGTGTTGCTGTTGCTGAAGTCATGAGTTATAAAACAATAGCAGTACAATTGTTTATTTTAAACTACTATAAAACCAGTGCAAATAAGAAGAATGATTTATGTCTGATGGACCTGCAACCCAATATTATAATAATAAAAACAGGGTACAGGTTATATCAATTTGAATCAAATATAACATTGCTGAGGTATAGCTCTTTTGCGACTTCGCATAGTAAAGGACAATGATACAATTGGCGGTACTTTTGGATGGCTATTGGGAAGCCCTGCAAGACAGTATGAGCATCCAATCCCACGAGGGCACGAGTTTTTGATGGGCTAGTAATTTTTTTTGTGTCCCAAGAAGACTACGGAGCAAGGATCAGAAGAACTGCATAGTACATGAAATCAAGCAAAACAAGTTCCAAGAAATCCAGAACTATCATTGCATTGTATCTATATCAGAAAATAAATAGCTGCGAAATTATATTCTAACGAAGAAGTAATCAGCTTTAATGAGTATAAGAAAAAGTGAACAAGTAATAAATGTAATATTATAGACCCGGTTTTCTGACCCTAGAATTGTTTTCGGGGTTGTCAGCAATCTCTCAGATTACAACGAAACTTTCTGGGTGTGTAGACCATGACTAGATAAGCCGCCATGGTTCATACTTAGTTTCTAAATTTGTTTTCGTGACTGTCTTTGAAAAGGGCTAAACTTAATCGATTTTTTTTTCAAATATTTAGTAATTATCTTCCTACCAACCTGTTCATATACCACAAGATGGGCACTTTAAGGAAAACAAAGTTTTTCAACAAAACTATTTCATGTCCCATTGATTTTTTTCAGTGTATTTTACACAAATTTGACCTGCGTATAACCTTGTTCTTTTATATCTCAAATTAAATGAATCTTCAATTTGTGAATTCGAGATCAAAATGGATTTTTTAAACGACTTTGAATTTTTTTAAATGATTTTTTTCAGTATGGCTTATATTGTTTTTTTTTATTTTTTTTTCTTAAAACTTACTTATTTTGTGATAATCACCATGCAACACTTTTTTTTAGGTAGTCATTTTAATTAAACTTCTTCCGAAAAAATCAATAAGAAATAGAGCTCTTTTCTCAAAAGACAGTCTAGAAAAATAAATGAAGAACTAGAAGTTTGCAAAGTGGCTTATTTAGTTATGGTCTACATACCCAGAACGTATCTTTGTAATCTGAGGGAGGTGCCACAACATTTGTACTATTTTCGCGGAAACCGTCTATGCAAGATAATTGTAGCAACAAAAACTGTTCTAGATTAAAGACAACGCATAAAGCCATGTCATAGTCAAAAAATACAAAGGAGATAAACATGGCCAATTATCTGAAAGAAGCGAAAAGTCTTCCAACGTCGACTTACTTTAAACCTCAAGTACTAGATTCTGGCCATTTTATTTGTTTCATATGGAAGTTTCTTTTCCATTATTGAATACACATCAAAACAAGTATTAAGTTTTCACAAAAAACTGGGTTTAGTTATCTCCATCAACTTTCAAACTATTTGTCCAATCATGTGAGTGCCATTGAAAAGTTGTTGAACTATCCATGAGTGGTGATATAGGCATAGTTTAGTTCTAGGGCAAATCGTCAAAGTTCATATGTAACAATTGTAAACAATGACTTAAAGCAATAGATTTCTGTTTCTGTTTCCTGGTGCTATTTTGTTTGTGGGAGCAAGCAGATCGGAGAAATACACTAGGGAGTCATTGTTTGAAAATGTACTTTCGACCTTTTGTCATATCGAACTTAATGAAAAGGTCTTTATCTTTTAGGCGCTCATGAAATTAAATTCAAAATATTTCGAAAACAGTTACATAAGAACATCTTTAGCTTAGCAAGCATTTCGATTTGTGGCGACCTGATCCGGTCTTCATTTATGCCATCGCGGATCGCCATAATGACTAAATTTTACGCCTTTGGGCTGTAACCTAGGATTGTAATCAAGGAAGAGTTCTGCACTTGCCTTGTTTTAAAAACATTTTTATGGTCACAAACATACCAGCAAGCAGCAGCTGAGTGATTTTGTTGACCAAAAGAACAGTTTAGCAATGGC
>JASCZW010006986.1:55665-141525 GCA_034211315.2 Aedes japonicus | reverse complement strand
ATACGGGACAATGGATGTGGTCTCTCTTCAAGTTTATCGTTTTAGAGTTTTTTTTAAGGACTGTCATATTAAGGAGTGTATCGAATATAAGCTATCCACCTACATTTGCGTTGTACGCATGTATTTGTGATGGTTTTTTATGCTCTGAACACTGCATGCTGTGCGTTTGACTGTCAGCTTTCTTTTGTTTACTTGTTTGTGCGGTTCAAATTCTGCGTTTTCAAAATGTCGCGTATTGAAAAGGAAGTGAAAATTAAGGTTCTGGACACATGGCTAAGTGAGAAGGGTATTACTATGCGAAAATTGGCGAAGCGGTTTGGAATTCATCATGCGAGTGTTAAAGTCATCATTAATAAGTTTGGGGAACACTATTCTTTGGATGAGCTACCAGGAAGAGGCAGATAACCCGGTTCTTCCAACCCGAAATTGGAGCAGAAAGTGGTATCTCTAATCATGAAGAACAAATCAATGTCAATACGTGATTTGGCCAAAAAAGCAGGAACGAGTGTCGGAATGATCCAGCGTATCAAGAGGCGAAACCACCTGAAGACCTACAAGAAGCAGAAAATCTCGAAACAAAGTGCAGCACAGAAGAAGCGAGCAGCAACAAGGGCCCGGAAATTGTATTCGCGTCTTTTGCAGCGTCCGGATGCATGCGTTTTGATGGACGATGAGACCTATGTAAAGGAGGACTCAAAAACCCTTCCAGGTCCACAATACTTTACTGCCGTCGTTGGGGAGGATGTGAGCGATGCGGACAGGTCGATTCAAGTGGAGAAATTCGGTCGAAAGGTACTGGTATGGCAAGCAATATGTTCCTGTGGTTTGAAGTCAACCATTTTTACACTGCCGGAACTATAAATGCGGAAATCTATCGATCTGAGTGTCTCCAGAAGAGATTGTTGCCTTTATATAAGAAGCATAGTACACCTCCACTGTTTTGGCCGGATTTAGCGTCGGCTCACTATGCCAAAACCAGTCTCAATTGGCTTGCGGAAAAGGGTATAGATTTCGTTGAGAAAAATATCAATCCACCAAATTGCCCTCAGCTTCGACCCATCGAACGTTACTGGGCAATCGTGAAGAGGGTCTTCAAGAAGACTAGTAAGGCAGCTGGGAACATGCAGGAGTTCAAAAAAATTTGGGCTCAAGCGTCCAAAAAATGCGATGCAACACTTGTCCGGAACTTGATGAAGAGCATTCGATCCAAAGTTCTAAAATTCGTGAAGGAATAACTTAAATTTCATCCGGTCTTCATTATGTTCAAGTTTTACCTCGTACAATAAAGAATAATTTTTTTGTATGAATAAAATATCGGTTTTCAACATAATTTGAAAGAAAGTTTGTGGATAGCTTATTTTCGATACACTCCTTAGTTGATCATTGAAAAAACATTATGACGTTCATGACTCATAATTTTGTCAGAAATTTTAGATCTTATCAATAGATTGAATGATTGTGCTACTTTGACTCTTACACGGTTATAATAACTCTTACTACGGTTTAAATGAATACCAGTCTTATAATTTCCGATGAGGAACAAAGGCAGCAATGCCTATGAGATTCTGAGATCTTAAAAATCTTTTTTCTAATGAATTCTAATGAATATATGGGAACCTGAATCGGTCTGAAACAGAAGTTTCTAAGTGCATAGCTTCGTGGAACTATTTTTCCATCCTGCCATTTTGACTCACACTCAGATAGACGAAGTTATCGGAAACCATAAAGAGATAAAGGGTGTTCCGATCAAATTTTGTTAAAACAGTAATCAAGCTAAGCTTCCTTTTTGCCGAATGCGGATTGCCGGGTCCTTCGTTTAACACCTGCCATAAGATTTTGTACAGTCTCCTTGTCCACTCTATTCGCTGCAGAACGCCAGCTTGCCTTGAACTGTTTCTCGCTCACAACGTTGTTCTTCAAGTCACAGGTACAGATGGCCAGCCACACCAGACTTTTCTTCGCAAACTTTGACAGTTTAATGTACTTGAAAATATCTGCCACCTTTCCCCCTCCTGTTGCCGTTTAAAATTCCTGTCCAGGAAGCTGTTTAAAGTCTGCCTTGACATAAGTTTCATCGTCCTGTACCACGCAATCAAACTTCGTCAGCATCGTCGCGAACTACTTTCGCGATCGTCCTTTGGCCGACGTGTTTGTAGCTCTATCCACGGTTAAAAGCGCCACTTCCAGCTTCTTGGCAATATCTCGGACGGAGAGGCTGGAAACAGTCGTCGTTATGGCCTCTGGCTTTCGATTTCACCCCGATACAGCTTTCCTGGCTATCGACAAACGTTCACCGCACTCTTTCAATACGTTGGTAACAGTTGATTTAGCCACATTCAACAATTTTGCCAACTTGGCGTGAGAGTAGTTTCGATTTTCGCTATACAAAATTTTGATGCGTTGCTTCTCTTCCTTCGACGACATTTTGATAAATGAAGTGCTAGTCTCAAAATCAAAATAGAAACATGATGCTACACGCACACATCTTCAAAATGAGGGCTGTGCACAATTTTTTAATGCACGATGAAAGGAAATGCGTTAAGTTTAAGTCGACCAAATGTTGATCGAAACACCCTTTATAAAAAATATGAATGTTTTCAGACTCTCTAAACAGTAATGTTTTGGCTCCCCACTGTGAAGAATTTTTTGCAGCAGTTGGCAATAAAGTGGCCCCTCCTTGCAGCAATCATTTCCTTCGATGGATAATTTTCCAAAAGCGGTCGGGGATTTGATCATTGTTCTGAAGTGAAATTGTCGAAGTCTTATTCCTAAACGGTATTCTTTCAAATTTTTAGCGCACAATACCGGTTGTGGTACATTTGCGTTTTTGCTTCGTCTTGATCGTGAAGATCGTGAAGATCGTGACAAAGTGCTGCTCCTTCTTTAGAGTGGATTTTCCTCAAATACCAGATTTTGAAATTTGCGCATGTCTGGCTGTTAACATAAGTTAAAGCTTTTGCATTGCTTCTATGCATATTTCTCCTAGAGCTTCCGTTTTCCGAAAACAATATTCAGTTATTTGTTCGGTCCTTCTTGCTCCACTGTTGATTCTAACTCTCATGGTACACGATGAGGTGAACTGTACGATGATAATCGATCTTCTTTGGTGTACTATATGACCTATGGGACAACTTCAATAAAGGGTGGGACGGCCAAAACTTTGCCGACTCAAATATGACGTAGATTTTTAGTTGTGCATTTAAAAAAATTGAACATCCCGCATTTTGTAGGTGTATGCGTAAGGAATGTTGACTCTATTTTGTTTTTGTCATTTCCTATTCACTTGTCAAGATGGAGTAGAAGTAAGGAGAGGAGCGTATCAAAATTTTGCTCGCGCATAAGCAAAATTCAAATTATTCCCATGCCGACTTGGCAAAACCACTTAATATTGCCAAATTAACCACGAAGAATGTTATGAAAGTGTTTGTAGAACATCTAAAGACTGTCAGAAAACCGGAATCAGGAGGAAACCGAAACCAAAAAGCCGCAGCAACTGGAAAAATAGGGGCCAGCTTTTTTAAACGCAATCCCAACCATTCCATCAGAGATATCGAAAAAAAATTGGGAAAGTCTCAAACAACAGTGAAAAGAGCAAAGAAACGGACTGTCAACATATAAAGTTACAGTGACACTAATCGAGATGATAAGCAAAACACAACAGCCAAAGGGAAGCGACGAATCAGCTTTTAACTGAAGGTCTCTATAAAAAAGAATAAAAAAAAAAAAAAAAAAAAAAAAACAGCCAAAGGAAGAGCGCATAAGTTGAAAACTCGTTTGTTGACCAAGTTTGATTGCGTCGTAATGGACGATGAAACATACGTCAAGGCTGAGTTCAAACAGCTTCCAGGTCATGAGTTTTAAAGATCAGCAGGTCAAGCGATCAAGAGATAAGTTTAAGCAGAAAAAAAGCCAAAGTTCCCGAAAAAATACTAGATACTGTCACTGTCAATCAAGATATTTGTAAAATTAACTAATCGTGTTTTTTTTATTGATGCATGCATCACTCAATCAATTTTAATGTTTGAAAATTTGAAATATCTTTCTTATCAATATGGAACCCTAGGAAAGGACAGCAATTTCTGATAAAGACCCAAAGATGTGTAAGAAAGTATTGAACGTATAGGTCCGTAAGAGCACGGCAGGTTGCGAAATTGAATAGAAGTAGTTAAACTTGAGCATAGGGTTGTATGTTGATAGGAAGAATATTTACAATTTTAAACATTATAATTGATAACGCGTTTCATGCAACAACAAAACACACGATTAGTTAAATGTATTTGAATCCATGATGGGGACACCATCAACACATGTTGTTGTATGAGGATCAGCATATACAACAGTTAAAGTAAATGACGACGAGAGAAACATGCCGCCTTTCAAACATGTCCTACGCTCAATTTCAACTACTTCTATTCAATTTCACAGCCTGCCGTGCTCTTACGGACCCATCCATATATTCTCTCCACATCTTTGGTCCTAGCAGAAATTGCTGTCCACTCCTAGGGTTGCATGTTGATAAGAAGGATATTACCAATTTACAAAGATATTTATGTAAAAGAACGCTTGCAAAAACGCCTTTCGCCATTCTTGAAGAAACATAGTTGTTACGTGCTGTTTTGGCCAGACCTCGCTTCTTACCACTGTGAGAATGGTATACCGCCAATAGTGTGCAAATCATACCCAATGAGAAAAATCCATCAAACTCCTCGGGTGCCCAGTTGAAAACTGTTGGGCAATCGTAAAGAGAAAAACTAAAAAACAGTTGGAAGTTAAAAATAGTTCAAGAAAAATTCAGCATCAAATATGGTGGATATAACAGCGGTTCAACGCTTGATGGAAGGTGTGAAACGTAAAGCCGGACACCTCGTATTTGAAAAATCGGAGGCCTAATCGAGTAATTTTCCGATGAACTTCACAAAGAAGTAAAGATTGATCATTCATATAATCATCTAATCAGTGTGCACTTAATCTTGTTTGACCAATTTTTGACCGTTCCACCCTTTATGACGGTCTTACCTATGGAGAAATTACACGTTTGGCTGATTTCCATCCTCAGTTGGCAGTAGATTAGTCCTCACACTTTGTTCGAATTCATTATCGTTGGATTGCAAATGGAATGTGATTCATTTGCCCATGAAAACTCTGATTGCCACCGGGTTCAATTCGTCAAAATCTACCAACTTTGCGATCACGTGAGTTACGACCTAACCTGTTATATTGACTGCACAAAGTTAAGTAGATGCAGCCATAATGACATGAGAAGGACTAACGCCTGTCCACGTTAAATTTCTGACACTTTTCTCACAGTGTAGGTTTTGAATTGTTTCACGGATCGCTGAAACTCTCAACTACTTTTCATGGTAAAACATGTTAACATTCTTGTTACATTCAGTGCAATAACGTTGAATCAAGTGGAAGTGCACAAACGCATTTTGTACGAACGGCAGCAGAATCCGAATTTATGGGTTATCCCAATCTTTCTGTGCGAAATGTGGCTCGCAAAGTTGGGAAACCAAAATCAAACATATAAAAAGTGAAGCAGAGGGGACGACGAAACATACGTACTCGAAGACTTTAAACAGCTTTCGGGTCTGACTTTTTATACCGCAATCCAAACGATCGCCTTTCAAGCATTTCCGACCAAAGAAGGTGTCCAAATTCCCGTAGAAGTATTTGACAAAGGTTAAAAGTTTCGTCTCTACCGGCAGTATCAATAAGGACGTGTGCGAGAATGTCTACAAAAACGGTTTCTACAGTTTATCAGAAACACGGCTCTCCAGTTTTGCTTTGGTCTGATTTGGCCTCTTGTCATTTTGCGATATCCGCCCTGGAATGGTATAAGGTACAAGAGGTCAAATACGTACCAAACACAGCCAATCCACCAAACTGTCCAGAACTTCGCCCAATAGAGCGGTACTGGGCTCTAGTTAAGCGGAAAAACTTCTAAACTAAGATGAAAGCATATATTTCCGATAATTTCAAGAGGAGTAGGAGAATCGTTACGGAGGGCGTATCTAAGGATATCGTACGGAACCTGATAGCGGATGTAATACAGAAAGTTCGAGAATTTTACAGAAAGAAGGATTAAGTAGATATAACTCTATTATTGTGGAATAAATAATCGGTTTTGTTGAATTACGTGTAAATTTGTTTGCTGCTATTGTTTTGGTGTGCGAAATTAAACGTGGACAGGATTTACCATCGATGGAGGGATATGAATTCCTCTCCAATCTGATCTTAGACAGCGCGTTTAAAGCTCAAACTCGACAAGTTTCAAGAACGACATGAAGTTTACCATGAAAAGCCCGACGCGTTTAAAGTTTTTCGTAGACGTTTTTCGAACACCTGAGCACTTTGAAGTATAAACGGCACTCAAACGCGCACTCAAGAGCATCACCAAGGCCAACAAACGCGGTGAATGGTGACCATACGCGGACGGGCTGAAACTCTTTGGAGCACGGAACGAAGATTATGGATACAATTGATCCTCAATTTTGCGGAAAAGTTTGGCCAGATTCTGTTCCGGCACGGATGATTCTTCGCGAAACCACGAATTCGATAGATGAGATTGTCCAATCCTTTTCAATGGTAGATGTCTCTCCCTCGCATTACTTTCGTGTGTCAACACAGCTCCAGAGGACGATAGGATCAAGTTCAACTAGATTAAAAATCTCCCAGGCGTCCCTAAGAGGCGCATAATGAACTTGTTTAATCAGTTTCTCTGGAACTCAAAATTGTAGATTTATTTCCATTTAAAAGTCAGACATACCCGCGTCTGACTACAACTCCGTTGGCACTGGTTTCTACATTAAAAAGACGTCGCGTCAACGACGGTGATGATGACATTGTTTCTCAACGACCGACCAAAGCACATTGTGGAATCGGAACAAGCACGGTGGAGCCAAGTATGGTAGCCTCTCGGCCATCTGAACAAGATACCAAACTAGCCCAGCTGAAGTTAAAACCGATGACATGAGAAGGTGATCAAGTTTGTTCCACGTGGTAAGGATGTTAGATCCCTAACCTTTGTGTCGTACAAAATTGGGATGTCTCTGGACTTGAAACCAGCTGCCTTGTCTACTGAACGTAGCTACTCACTAATGTGGCCATGCGGAGTACGCTTTCGTGAGTTTGAAGATGATGGTGCCAAAAAGCAGTTTTTTTGGAGAGCAGCAAAACGGAGATAACGTTAAACACGCCTGCAGGAAGCGAGACACCAACTGCGGTTCCAGACCCCAAGAGGTAACTTCTGAAATCGCTCCTACGCTCCTGTAGTGATTGCGTGACCAGGTCGTGGAAAGTGCAAATCTACCGAGACTAAAGGGTGTTTCGATCAAAATTTGATCGACTTAAACTTGACGCATTTCCTTTCATCGTGCATTAAATAATTTTGCACACCCCTCATTTTGAAGATGTGCGCGTGTAGCATCATGTTTCTATTTTGATTTTGGGATTAGCACTTCAGTTATCAAAATGTCGTCGAAGAAATAGAAGCAGCGCAACCAAATTTTGCACTTGCATGGCGAAAACCAAACTATTCTTACGCCAAGTTGCCGAAATTGTTGAATGTGGCTAAATCAACTGTTACGATCGCGAAAACTGTACACGACGATGCTGACGAAGTTTGACTGCGTGGTACAGGACGATGAAACTTGCGTCAAGGCAGACTTCAAACAGCTTCCTGGACAGGAATTTTATACAGAAACCGGACGGGGAAAGGTGGCAGATACTTTCAAGCACATTAAACTGTCAAAGTTCGCGAAGAAATATCTGGTGTAGTGTGGCTTGAAGAGTAACGTTTAGAGTGTGACCGGAACCGTCAACCAGGAAATTTATCTCAGCGAGTGCCTACAAAAACGCCTACTGCCTTTCCTGGAGCGACACAATTGTTCCGTTCTATTATGGCCGGATTTGACATCTTGCCGTTACGGAAAAAAGGCCATGGTGAGGTATGCTGCCAACAACGTACAAGTGGTGCCCAAGAACAAGAACCCTCCCAATACGCCAGAGCTCCGCCCAATCGAACAATATTGGGCCATCGTCAAGCAGAACCTTAAGAAGACTCAAAAAGCTGTTGTGAGCGAGAAACAGTTCAAGGCAAGCTGGCGTTCTGGGGCGAATAAAGTGGACAAGGAGACTGTACAAAATCTCATGGCAGGTGTTAAACGAAAGACCCGGCAATTCGCATTCGTTTCAAAGGAAGCTGAGCTGAATATTTCTTCTGTATTCTGTATTAACAAAATTGGAAAATGAAAAAGAATTTGACTCACTTGTTAATTAGAACTTTGATCGACTCACACACATTACTGTTCGACCAAATTTTGATCGGAACACCCTTTAGTGCCTTCAAATGCGCGTGCGGTCTCACTTATGCGAGGCGCTGTTTTGACCAGATTTGGCATCCTACCACTACGCGCGGCCAGTGTTAGACTGGTACTGAGATAACAATGTTGCTTTTCTACAAAAGACTTCAACCCACCGAACTCGCCAAACTCTTAAAGAATTCTAAAACTGCGAAGGATAAGTGCCATAACAATTCGTTCCCACTTTTGCCCAAAATTTTATGAGTGGTGTCAATTTCAAGCCCAAGGAGGCGTAAACATCGAAATTCATTGCAATCTTCTATGCGCCACACAACAATGTTTGCAATCTTTCATACAACAGGCTAGATTCAGGCGTCATCTGGCTTAAATTTACATGTAATATTCCATTATTTTCTGCCAAATCTAGTATTCCCTCTATGTGCATTAGATAAGGCAGAAAATTAAATGTTTCTTTTTATCGGTGTAGTTTTACAAATTTTACTGTATTTCCGGCAAATTTAGTCTTAAGATTAACAATGTTCTTCTTTCCGCATTCGCTAGTGTTAAAACCGACAGTGATATAAATAACTCCAACCATTGAAAGCAAGCACAGTCCAATGCATGTTGAAAACGGAAAATTCCGCTTCTTTATCAATGAACAATGCAGCAGTATTAAAAATAAACTCTAATAACATTCCAAGCAACCGTCAGCATTCCCCTTCCCTCATCTCGTTACAATCCCTGCAAACGATAACAACGGTGGAAATCCGACCGAAAGTGAACACTCGATATGGTATTTAGGATGGTAGGTAACCTGTTGAAATCACTCATCCTTCAGCGAAGCAGGCGGTAGCGGCAACTGGCAACAGGTACATCGCGTGATTTTCCACCAGACATCTCTTCGCTTGCACGCGAAGACAGCGTGGAAGAATGAAACAAGGTGGCAACAGGCAAAACAAGCGAGAGAGGTGAGTTTTCCTCCCCTTCCAGCAATCCAATCCCAGTCTGTCGAAATTTCACATCAGAGTGGTGTTGGGGTGGGTTTTGGTATTACTGTAAACATACCACGCGATGAAAACCAAACCAGGCATATGGGCTACACTTGATCCGTTCCTAATGGGGAACGCCAGGCGTCGTAGATACAGGAGATTTTCCAAGAGCGCGGTTTTATCCTATATTAAAACAGTCTGCGTCAGAAAGTAATGAGACTTAGATATTTCTAATATCATTCGATGTTAGTAGCATTATTATAAACTTTAAACATGCCCTGTTATGAATGGACATTTCGGAAAAATAAAACCGATTCAGTAAATAAAGGGTGTTCCGATCAAAATATGGTCAAACAGTAATGTGTGTGAGTCGATCAAAGTTTTTATTATCAAGTCAAATTCTTTTTCTTTTTCAAGTTCAGTAAAAACAGAATACAGGAGAAATATTCAGCTAAGCTAAGTTTGCCTAGAACTGGCTCACAACAGCTTTTTGAGTCTTCTTAAGGTTCCGCTTGATGATGGCCCAATATTGTTCGATTGGGCGGAGCTCTGTTGTTGGCAGCATACCACTCCATGGCCTTTTTCTGTAAAAGCAAGATGCCAAATCCGGCCAAAACTGAACGGAACAATTGTGTTGCTTCAGGAAAGGCAATAGACGTTTTTGTAGACAGATAAATTTCCTGGTTGACGGTTTCGGTCGCAATGTAAACGCTGCTCTTCAAGCCACACGTACAGATGGCCAACTACACCAGATATTTTTTCGCTAACTTTGACAGTTTAATGTGCTTGAAAATATCTGCCACCTTTCCCCGTCCGGTTGCCGTATATAATTCTTGCCCAGGAAGCTGTTTAAAGTCTGCCTTGACGTAAGTTTCATCGTCCTGTACCAAGCAATCAAACTTCGTCAGCATCGTCGTGTACAACTTTCGCGATCGTGTTTTAGTCGCCGTGGTTTGTTTATCGTCGCGATTTGGAGTCACCACTTTCTTGTAAGTCGACAGTCCAGCCCTTTTTTATCCACGGCTGAAGGCGCCACTCCCAGCTTCTTTGCGACATCTCGGACGGAGAGGTTGGGGTACCGCTCAGGGACAATGGAAGCTGTTTGCGTGGGAACCATACAAATTCCATTTTTTTTGTTCTTTTCAGATGGATACTGCTGCAGAAATTTCATTTCTATTTGTTACTTTTTCGTTTAAGTAAACGGTATATAACATGGGTTGGGGATGGAAAAAGAAATTTCTTTCAAACACGATACCGACCTTGAAGTGCTAATCTCAAAATCGAAATAGAGGCATGATGCTACACGCACACATCTTCAAAATGAGAAGTGTGCAAACAATGTTAATGCACGATGAAAGGAAATGCATCAAGTTTAAGTTGACCAAATTTTGATGGAAACATCCTTTATTCCTAGATTTCTTGAAGTATAGACAGAAAACCTCTTAGTAGTTTAACCAGGTATATTCCAAAAAAATCAGGACCCAGAAGTTATGAAGAGAATTTCTCAGAAAATTAGGAGAGGACTCCTCTGAAGAACAAAAAGGACTTCTAAGATATTTAGAAACATAGAAATTTGGAACATTTCAGAGGTTTTGGGGAAGTTCAGGATGAAACTAAGCAGGGAGGGCGATATCTAAAATTTCTCAAAAATTTCGAAACAACCTTCCACGTCCTATAAATTCAGGAGAGAACTTTTGTGAAGTGCAGGAAATAAGAAGAAACTTCCCAGAAGTTTAGCAAGAACTTCCCAGAAGAGGTAGAGAGCTTTCCCGAAGTTCAGAAGAGAACATTTCAGAATTTCAGTATGAGGATTTCTCGAAGTACATGAAGGAACCTCTTCAAAGAACAGAAAGAAACTTTCAAAAAGAACAGTGGGTACTTCTTAGTAGGCAGAGTAAAATTCTCTCAGAAGTTTAGGAGAAAACTTCGCAAAAGTTCAAAAGAGGACATCTTGGAAGTTTAGGAAGAAACTTCCTAAAAATTGAAATTTTTTCCTAGAGATGTGAGGATTTTCCGAAAATATCGGTGAAGTTTTCCTCGGAGTTCAGGATGAGACTTATCGGATGTTTAAAAAGAATAAGTTCATGAGAAAAATTACCCAGAATTTCATGAAAAAACTTGCCAGAGAGTACCTATAAGCTCAAGAAGGAAATTCTCAAAAAAATTCTAGAAACTTCTTTGAACTCCAGAAAAGGAAGCTCCAGGAGTTTCGAAGTAAATTTTCCAAAAGCTTAGTAAGAGCACACCGTGGAGTGCAGATGGAAGACGAAACATGGAGGAGGCGAATGAACCACGAATTGCACAAGTTGCTGGGAGAACCTCCCATCGTAAACATCGCTAAATCGGTCGACTACGATGGGCTTGGCATGTCGTAAGACTGTGCGACGACAGCCCTGTGAAAATGGTTCTCGGAAACGAACCTACCAGTACAAGAAGTAGAGGCGCGCAACGAGCAAGGTGGATCGATCAAGTCGAAGGAGACTTGCGGACCCTCCACAGACAGCGAGGCTGGCGAGGTACAGCCATGGACCGATTACAATGGAGACAACTTTTGTGTTCAGCAGAGGCCACGCCGGCATTGGTATGATTGGTAAGGTAAGGTACGTTTATGGTGGTTTTTGGGATGAGTTTTTTTTCTTGACTAAACAGGGGTTCAAACTTGTATCAGAACATGCTTCTTACCCGAGAAATGCACGTTTTGTGTTTTAGTAACCTGTATAATTCTCATATTTGGTAGAAATTTGTGCTTTATTTGTATAGGAGCCCTCCTTTCCATAGGGGGGAGGTTTTTCAAACCACCATACCGTCATTGCCTTTAAAACCCCCCACATGCCAAATTTGGTTCCATTTGCTTGATTAGTTTTCGAGTTATGCAAAAATTTGTGTTTTATTTTTATGGGACCCCCCCCCCCCCCTATCCCTTACAGAGAGAGGAGGGGTCTCGAACTACCGTAGAAACATTTATTGCTTTCAAAATCCTCACATGCCAAATTTGGTTCCAGTAACGTGATCAGTTCTCGAGTTATGCAGAAATTTCTGTATGCGAGCTCCCCTCCTAGAGGTGAGAGGGGTCTCGAACCGTCATAAAATTATTTCTTGCCTTCAAAAACCTTTACTTTCCAAATTTGGTTCCATTTACTCGAGTTATGCAGAAACTTGTGTTTTATTTGTATGGAAGCCACCCCCCCCCTTTGTTATGGAGCAGAGAGAAGAGGGGTATTGGACTCCCGTAGAAACAATTATTGATTTCAAAATCTCCACATGTCAAATTTGGTACCAGTAACGTGATAAGTTCTCGAGTAATGCGAAAATTTCAGTTCCAATTGCTTAAAACCCTCCCTAGAGATGGTAAGGGTCTTGAACCACCATAAAAATATTTCTTACCTTCAAAAACCTCTGCTTGCCAAATTTCGTTCTATTTGCTTGATTAGTTCTCGAGTTATGCAGAAATATGTGTTTCATTTATTTGGGAGCCCCCCCTTTCAAAGACGTACGTCCCCAACCCCTCTTAGACTTGAAATTTAAAATTTAAAATTGCTGATACTCTATCGGGAACATTCAATAATGATGTCACGCAAAAATTGACTTTTTATAACCACCCCCCCCCCCCCCACCCTTGTCACGTTTTTTGTATGGACCTTCAAATTTTTTTGCATGGATTCTCACGTTTTCCCAAACCCCTCCCCCCTCCCCCCTTATTGCGTGACATCATTATTGAATCTTCCCTTTCGTTATCCATCGTATTTTGATGCGGTTTTTTCCTTGTTTGTAGATCTCTACTGATAAATCCGAATAAGTCCGTAGTTTCGGATTCCAAGGTGGGAGTACTGGGGTAAGTACCTGTCCAGGGATGGTTGGCAAAATACTTTTAAAAGCGAAACATGGCATGCGGATATGAAACTTCATGATTTTGCAAAACTAGGCCATCAGAAGACATTTTGAGGATTTCTGACTATACTCGCCACTAAAAGAGGCCTTGAATGATCCGAGTTCCTCCGGAAAAGTGGCCATATTCAAATATTTTAATAAACCTGGCTTGCGACATATCAAACTTCAGGATTTTGCAAATATAGGTCTTTGGAGGACATTCTTAGGGTGTCTGACCACTTGGAGTGGCCATGCGGGATCCGAGATCCTCCGGAAAACCGTCCAAATTGAAATTGTTTCCAAAACCTGGCTTGCGGCATATCAAATTTCATGATTTTGCAAAACTTTGTCTAATTTGTTCAACGGTCGGTTCAGTAGTGCAGACAGACAGACAGACAGGTAGATGTTATCCAACGCAAAACTTGATCCTTAAGGATTGCTAAGTACACATCTGTGTTCACTTTCAGGCCGTCTGATAGAAACGGGTTCAATTTTTTGCCATCGGGAGCTACTAATCCATATAAAATCACCTCTGCTGAATGCCA
Source organism: Aedes japonicus (assembly GCA_034211315.2). Taxonomy (NCBI): domain Eukaryota; kingdom Metazoa; phylum Arthropoda; class Insecta; order Diptera; family Culicidae; genus Aedes; species Aedes japonicus. The sequence continues at coordinate 127,821 of JASCZW010006986.1, read as the reverse complement.
TGAAAAAGGTAACTAACTTCTGGGCGTGAAGTAATGTAGGGATTTCATTCTTGTAAATTTTCACAAAATCTTCCTTAATCCCAAGAAATTCATATACAACAATCTGCTTGTGAACAATAACTGACACCTACAGCAAAATTTTGCAAAACTAACGACTGTTCCAGAAAGTATAAGCACACCTTATTTTAACGGTCACTTTGAATATAATGAAATATTTCAACATGTTTTAGCTGCGTCCTTTTGTTTGCACATTTTTGAACCTGTCAAAATGCGCGGTCTTACTTCGGAACAACGAAAAAGTGTCGTACACAAATGGTGCACTGTGAGCGGACTCTCCTTGAGAAATTTGGCCAAGGAAGAGGGTGTAAGCGTCGGAGCGGTACGATCAGCAGTTTGAAAATATAGAGAACAATGTGCGTTTGAAGATGCGCCGAAGAGTGGTCGGAAATCCGGTTCTGTAAGTCCGGACATTGATTAAAAGATCAGGGATGCCTACAAGCGAAAACCAGCGACTTTCGTTCGGGACTACGTCGTCGAGTAACGTCATGCGTGCCAAAGAAAGACTTGGGCTAAAAACATACCGGAAGCAGAAAAAAACCCAAAAGGAACCCAAAACAGGCCGCGTCCATGAAACCACGGGCCCGCGAGCTCAACGATTCGTTATTGTGTAGAAATTCTAGGTGTATAATAATGGACGATGAAACGTATGTGAAACTAGATTACAAAACGCTTCCCGGACTACAATTCTATACTGTAAGCGAAGACAAAGACATCCCCGAAACGGAGAAGGCAATTTTTACCGAAAAATTCGGTAAGAAGGTTATGGTTTGGCAGGCAATATGCAAGTGTGGTAAAACATCTAGTCCGTACATTACAACGGAGACTATGAATACTCAGAAATACGTTAAGGAATGTCTCCAGAAGCGATTATTGTCGATGATCAGGCAGCACGAAGGTCAAGTAGTGTTTTGGCCTGATTTGGCGTCATATCATTACACAAAGGACCCTTAAGAATGGTACAAAAGTCAAAATGTATGTTTCGTGCCGAAAGACATGAATCCGTCGAATTGCCCGGAGGCACGGCCAATCGAGACTTTTTGGGCCTTAACCAAAGCAAAGCTTCGAAAATTCATAATACCAGTGGACGACATCCAAAAATTTAAAAAAGATTGGCCAAAAGTGGTCAAAATGGTGGGAAGTACCACTGTGCAGAAGCTAATGGGTTTTGTTATTTTGAAAGTGCGCTTATACTTTCTGGAACAGTCTATAGGTTGAACGGTTTGAGAGGTAAAGTAGCATTAGTGAGATATTAAAGAGTCTGGATCAGTGATGTAATTTCGTTCATCAAGATAAGTTTACCGACAACTTGTTGTAGATTTTGTAAGTAAATGCGTCTGTGCGAAAACGAACCGGGTTAACCGGTTTAATATTGCATGAACAAAGCAATCGTTACTGGAATAAACATTTTGACATCTGTCGAATGTTGTATTACTGTGTTTTCAAACGTAAGGGAACGTTCATTAATTACGTCACGCAAAAATTGACTTTTTACAAACCCCCCTCCCCCCCTTGTCACGTTTTTTGTATGGACCTTCAAATTTTTTTGTATGGATCGTCACGTTTTCCCAAACACCCCCTCCCCCCTTACTGCGTGACATAATTAATGAACCTTCCCTAAGGAACCAGCGTTAGGAAAAGTAACCAAGCTATTTACACTCCAAACTCTTTATTCAGCTACAATTAGATCAAAATAGATTCAGTTACCCTATTTCCTGAACTAGCAAATTAAACAATCAAATGCAGTCAAATGGATGACAAACAAAAAACACGCGTTATGCGAAGCATTCCTGTAGCCGACAAAAAAAATACAAATTCAACGCATACAAAATCTGAACTCGTAGGCGGAAAAGGTTATGACAATCGTGGTAACGCGCTCCGTCGAAATATGCCTACTAGATACAAGTGTTACTTTTGTTCGCCCCCCCTCCATCATGTCTGGCAAGAAACTTTCGGCAACATTGTCATTGGAAACACAAACAAAAGGAATACAGTTTTTGTTCACTCCCTTATCTTCGATGTGGAAAATGTGCAAAAAAGGGGGTCAGCAAACAAAACGCAAGCAGTGCCTAAAAAGGGGTAATTTAAGCTCATCTCCCTCCCATTCGGAGGGATCACTCTCAAGACGTTTGAATTTTCGCTTTCTTACCTTTCTGATGCCACAGCGTTGCCACGTCTAGCTTGAACGATCCGACGAGCTTGTTCGTTTGGAAAACTCCTCGATTTTGCAGAACCTTGTGTTATTGTATTGTTGTTCGTGGGGGTGTGTGAGTGTTTGTGTGGTGTATGTTTGCGTGCGATTATAAAATATGAACATTCAACAATCCCGTCACGTATCCGTCCAGTGGTGAGTTTTTTTTTAAATGAGCCATTTCCATTCCGTTCGGATTCAATTTTCCCCCGAGATGGAAGTCGTGATTGTGAATGCAAATGGCAGTGTTAAGTGAAAGCGCCATGGCAGTCGCAACGCGTGCAATGTACACACACACACATACAGACACAGATAACACAACCACACAGATTGATTGTTACATCCATTGAGCCATTCGAGACGATGGGATATATTTAATGAAAATAAATCCAATAGAGAAGAGAAAAAGAGATAAGAAAAGAGAAAGAGAAAACATGAAAAATGGCAGCGTATGAAACATTCATCGGATTTGAATGAGTTGCATTGTTTCGCTTTTTCGTCGAGGCACGTCATCGTTGAAGTTCATCACCATCGTAGCAGTCGTAGTAATAACGAAGTTATGGTAACTGGTAGAAGCAGGCAAACAGAATGCAAGTTTACCGGGATCGATCTTGGAGGAGATGGCAAACAAAGTTGGGAGAACATGCAGAAGGTGCTTGGGCGCGGAAATCCTGCTCAACTCAAGAGATGCATTATTCAACACGGTAGCAGAACCGGTTTGTGGAATACGCTGGAAATGGTTGAGGTTCTAGGGAAGGAGCCGAAGGAGGAGCACGATAAGACGGAACGGATGCACTTTGAAGTGGTGTACCAGGATGTGATAACGAGTTTCTCCGCTGCTGGGAACCGCTTCGTGGATTGCGTCGTGCATTTTTTGTTGTTGCTGCAAACAGGTAACCTAACTAGATTGTTAATTAATAGAAGTGGACAACCGGAGTGTGGGAGATAATGAAACTTGAAGGCATAGTTGAGGTTTTTTTTCCGTTTTATAATTTGTGATGAGTTTGCAGTGTGAACAGGGGGGATGTTTTCATTGAAAGGGAGGTTGAGAAAAAGTTATTGAGAAAGAGATATTTCAATCTATCAGAATATATAACATGATGCTTGAATTTGAAAATTATGAAAATTAGTTATTCATCATCGCAATTTCTTCTTTTTGCAAATACCTGTGTTTGGAATAGGTTAGTAACCATGTTTACCTACCTACCCGAGCACGAGACAACAACACATGAATACCTAATTTTGATCTTGATAACTGACCTTGGCATTAAGGAGCTCAGATTTAGAGGTAAAATACCTAAGCAAAATACCTAAGAATTGCAAGCAAAATAACTCTAGAATAACAAAACTTGTTATTTTGGATACCTGGGAATACCTGAGAGGTACTGTTTTGGTATTGTCTTACCTAAATTTGGTATTCGCATAACATTGTGGGAACAATTTCATGGTATTATCCTCAGGTATTTTACCTCTTAATCTGAGCTCCTAAATACCAAACCAGTTATCAAGTTATTCGGTCCTGCTCGGGTATTCCAAACACAGGTACTTGATCCTAACTCGATAATTTTTGATGGCAGCTGACTAGAACTACTCTTGAGAAAATGTCGTTTGCACGTCTTGAATTTGAGTGTCATCTCTCTGCTTGTTTGAAGCAACTTGACTGCAGAACACAAATAAGTGATGTATAATTCAACTCTAAATATTCAAAAAACCGAATGTCCTCCTCTAACCAAAGATACTAACGTCAAATTCTCGAAACTGTTAAACCTACACTGAACCCAAACATCCGATTTCCGAATGCTTTTCGTTAAAGGGCGCAATCGAATTACTTTTCAGACGATCCTGGGATGATGTTTGGGTTCAGTGTAGGACAGGACCTGCCAGCTTGGAAAGAGATGTCCTCTTATAAATTTATGTTTGCTTTAATGCGGGGGTCGGTCCAGTGTTGCCAGGTATATTTACAATCCCATTGAAAAAAAAAAGTAATAAAAAACAAAATTTGTCGATTTTTTCTATACATGGTAATATTTAATGAAGTATACGTTTGAAAATTGTCAATATTTTAAATGGAGAGGTTCAAGAGTTTAAGGCTTTTTTTTAACAGATTAGTATTTCTTATTTATTATTTCAAATAAGTGCTCGAATAATTGAAAAATTCCAAAAATCATAAAACATTCCCTCTTCACCATTCCAGCTTCTACGATAGCATTCTTCTTCTATGAAACTATTTATTCCGTGATTTACGCTTCTGCCCTGACTTCAGCCGGAATGATACACAGATAGATTTTTTTTTACAGAAATCTGTAAAGTTTTACCGAATTCTCAACAGCTCCGATTTTACGGATTTCGGTAAAATTTTACCGAAATCCGGTAATTTTTTACAGAAATCTGTAAAATTTCACCGAAATCCGTAAAATCGGATTACCGAACGTTCAGCTGTTGAGAATTCGGTAAAACTTTACAGATTTCTGTAAAATATTCTGAGTGTACGTAACGTCGCATGTATCTCCAGACAGTCTTGAAGAAAGACGGTAGTGAAGATCCTCTTGTGACCACTAGCGAAAACTTAACTTAATTTAAATGGGGGTGTATCTCCTTAAATTCATAAATACTAATTTTCCTAGCTTATACAGGGTGACTAGTAATTCGTGTTAAAGGGTGTCCACGATGAAATTGCCACACTATGAAATTGCTCTAAATTTTGAACCGTTGCGTAGAATTTAATGAAAATTTGGGTGGATTTAGTTCATAGTGCATTATTTACATCCTGCAAGTTTTAAAGTCCTGTGATCAAAACTCGCGGAAATGGAGTCGAAAAAACAGCTCGTGCGTGATAAAATCTTTCGCATTCATCACGAGAACAAGGATCTCTCGCATCGTTCCATCGCTAAAACGTTGGGAATCGCGAATTCCACGGTGTCGCGAGTGATTAAGCGGTTCGAGGAACGGTTGACCACCGATCGGAAGCCCAGAAGTGAAGGAAAAAGTATTCCGTACAACACCAAAAATCACCACCGCGTAGTTGGGGCCTTCAACCGAAATCCGAACGCCTCCGTTCGGGATGTGGCTAAGAAGCTGCACCTAAGCCGAAGTTTTGTCCAGAAGGCCAAAACTAAGGCTGGGCTTCGAACGTTCAAGGTACAAAAGGCCCCTAATCGCGACGAGAAGCAGAACAAGTCCGCCAAAACCCGTGCCAGGAAGTTGTACCTCAACATGACGAAAGTTGAATGCTGCATCATGGACGACGAAACATATGTGAAGGCCGACTTCAAACAGATCCCCGGCAACCTGTTTTTCACGGCCAAGGATAAGTTCAGCGTTCCGGAGCATGTCCGCACTCAGAAGATGTCCAAATTTGCGAAGAAATTCCTGGTTTGGCAAGCCATCTGCACGTGCGGGAAGCGGAGTGCACCTTTCGTGACCCGGGACACGATGAACGGACAGGTTTACATAAAAGAGTGCCTCCAGAAGCGGCTGCTTCCTCTCCTGAATGCCCACAACGTCCCAACAATCTTCTGGCCGGATTTGGCCTTATGCCACTACTCCAAGGACGTGCTGAAGTGGTATGCGGACAATAAGGTCAATTTCGTGCCGAAAATGTTCAACCCTTCCAACACTCCGGAGCTCCGCCCCATCGAGAAGTACTGGGCGATTATGAAGCAGCACCTTCTTAAACAACCTAAGGTAGTGAAGACAGTCGAGGAACTGAAGAAAGTATGGGTTTACATGCAAAAAACGGTTGATTCACAGGTTGTGCAGAATCTTATGGCCGGGGTTAAGGCCAAGGTGCGGGCATTTGCGTATGGACTGTAAATAAAATACGAGTAAAATGGTAAAATGAAGTTTAATAGTTATTTCTCAATCCCTGAAAATTTGATGGCAATCGGATGAAAACTCGAATTTTGCGAATCAATTTTGTGTGTGGCAATTTCATCGTGGACACCCTTTAATGTGTGTTGAAAATACTTGAACATCTCTTTACATAGCCGTAGGAACGCAAAGAGAAAGTCGACGAAGCTAGTCTCCCAATGTTACTTAGGACCTAATGCATTGTTCTGCTTGAAATGTTGTTGCATTTCTTTTGCCGTTCGGGAAATGACACTGCATCAAACTAAACGTTAATTTATGAGGTTTCATTGAATTTCATTGAAGCTTACGCTGCAAATTCTGCTCTGGGGAGAAAGCTTGAGCAATAGAATGTCTTCCTCGCTTGCGTTTCCAATGCAGGCCTTAACCCACTCTCGGCGAACGATTGGATCCCTCGGGAACCGAAGAAAATGAAGACCCGGATGTGACACGTCACTGCGACCACAATTTATCACTTTGCACTTCATTTCAAACTGATTTAAATAAACCACTGCAAAAGTGAACTTTTATTTCCGCCTTTGTTCTAGTTGACGAAAAAAGTAGACAGGATGTCCTGGGCCAAAATTGATTTGGGCCCGCTGTCAGCTGTCAATTAGAAGTCTAACCATTTGTTTTGGTTGTTTGTTTTGATGTAAAACACCACAGAAAGCGATCTTTCTGTGTATGACGTGCACAACGAAACCGAACAACAACAGACAAAACGCAAACGAGCTACAACAAACACAACTTACAATGTTGACATTATTTTGACAGCTGAGCTTGCTGAGATGTTGTCCACGTGAAAAAGTGGTCCTTGTCATAGGCCTGGCCTGCTTGTAACATAACTCGACGGTGGCGGTAGGGGCGGTTGTCACAGTGATCAATAAAGAACGGTCTTTTTTTGACAGGTGATGTTTTTGCACCAACAGCTGGCAGGTCGTGTTTTAGCTGTTAACATTCTCAAACAACCTTATATAACTATCTAGTATGGAGAAAATTATTCTTTCTGATGGAAGTACTGAATTGCGTAGCAATGCTATTAATTTCGAGAAACTGACATTCAATATTCGACCTATTGAAAATTCAAAGCAGAACTGAAGTAGTTGTGTACATTCGTTCCCAACATTAAGTCGGTTTATTCCGTTCAATAATATGATTGTAGGTATAGGTTGTTTTTGTACGAATGCGACCTGGATAACCGTAGGTTATGGGTTGAAGGTATTCTACTGAAAGCGGATAAGAAAGGGGTTGTGAAGAAAAATTGCTTATAAAAGTTATTGAACGATTAAAATGAAATTTGGTGGTCTAAATTTGAAATAATTTAAGTCCGCAGTAACCAAGTAAATTTCGTGGAAGGTCTCCACTCTCAGAGAGGATACCTAGGATACCTAAAAGGATTGCAAAAGAGTGAAAGCTATGCTAACGATGGTGCTTTCAAGAACTACAATCCAAACATGTCAATGGCGACAAATATATAACTCTTGAAATTGAAAATGTTGTAAAAGCTGAATTAAACGCTTTCAGTCAGTGGTTTGAAGGGTCACAAACCAGAAATCTGTAATTACTTTGACGAGCATTCTAGAATTTTTCAACTTCCTTATAACGGTGTTGGAAACCCATACTATTAACGATTGCATCATGTTGTTCGTTAAGAGAACCACATCGTTTGCGCTCATGAGATATCCAAACCAAAAGCACATAACAACGAAGAAAGCTTAAGCTTACTGTAGAACTTCTAAGAAGCAACTCTTACAATTTTTGGGATACATAGGATCTCCGTAAAAAAACGAAAAATCTTTTAATAAGCATAAATAACTACCCGAAAATCTTGAATCTCTCATGAGATCTATATAATTTCTGATAAACTGAACAATTGATCCTCAAGTCCGTAGAACCTTTGAAAGCATGGTTTTAGACTATGGTACATATGCATGCGTATTATTAAATTCTCTTTGATAAACGTTAAACAATTTTATATCCTTCTGGAATGTTCTAGGTTATCCAAAATGTACTTCAGAAATGAGTTCAGAACTTCACATCTACAGTTGTAACAGTAGCTTTTAGGGCATTATTAGGATACGATGCGAATTCAAGCATATTGAATGAACCTCTTGAATCAACAATCAGTGTTTGATAATTTTGTGATGTTCTAGGTCATCCAAACTGTCATTGCGCTCTGAACTTAAGATCTACAATAGTAACAGTAGCTTTTTGGGCTATACAAAGTTACGCTACGTGTTCAATCACATTCAGTGAATATTTTCAAACGTATTAACAATATTTTGAAATAAACAGGGATGATCTAGGTCATCCAAGCTGTTCATTAGTTCAAAACATAAGAATTGCAGTTGTAACAGTAGGTTTTTGGAGTTTGCAAAGGGACGATATGTATTTAACAATATTCATTTAATAGTGTGGAAGGCCAACAGACATAATGTGAAAATCTTGCGATATTCTAGGTCATCAAAACTGTCCTTAAGTTCAAAACATAAGACCCATTAGCATTAGTTTTTTGGGCTATATAAGATGGTGAAATGTATTCGAAATATGTTAAATGAATCTTCTGGATGGTCAACTGCCGGAACTGAAGTTTTGTACTTCAGGACAGTTCGAATGACATAGGATATCCCAAAATTATCTCATAATGTATGTTGGGCTTCCAGGACATTCATTTATTATGATTAAGCTACTATTACAACTATAGGTCTTATGTTCTGAACTCCAGAACAGTTTGGACGACCTAACACATCCCAAAAAAATATTTCCTACCTTCTTCAATCAATGCTATATTATTGAGCACCAAGTCAATACGCCAGAATACGCCAAATGGCTTGTGTTGTAACGTTTGGAAAAAGATAGGCCTGAAAGAATTGAAGAAAATCTGGAAGTCCTCTGATCATGCGATAATCTGAAGACGTATAATCTGAAGACGTATAATCTGAAGACACTGAAAAAATAAACAAAACACGAACTGAAATACCAAAAACACAAACTGTACGAGAGCAGTGAATAAAAAGACTCTGAAAGTTGCGATGAAATGACAGAAACTCGAAATAATTATCAGAAAGTCCTTGTTACTTTCAGTAGATCATTGAAAGTTCATAGAACTATTGAGAAATCTATAAATCTGTTGAGGTGCTTCAACGGAATTTCGAAACATTTGTAGAAACATCCGTAAATATTAGAAAAGTCCACAGAATCGCTGGAGTGGTAAATTTTGAGTAATACGTAGAACTTCAATAAAGTTGAAATATCAGCTTAGTTGACAAAACCACCAAAAAATTCTTGATTACTTATTCAAAAGGAGGTATCTTATTTTGTTCAGAAAGTGGTAAACAAAGACATAATCGTAAAATTCTCAAAAATCTCAGCACCCTATCGTCTGCGTGAGAGCGCTAAGGATTTCTATAATTATACGTTTGAATCTTTTTTTACATCTTTGTTAACAAAATCAGATGCGTCATTTTTAATTAGTTATTGAGAACTGTATTTGAAACGGGTAGATTTTTGTTTTTGGTATTGCTTAAATAAGAACCCCAAACTTTTCAAAATCCTATAAATCTGTTTTTTGAACGTTTTGTGGGGGGTGCAGAAATCTAAAAGAAGGTTTAAAGAGTTTCTGGAATTTCCGCCAAATTTTAAGAACTTTAAGGAAGGAAGTCTTCTTAACCTTTTCTTAAGAAGATTGTAGAGTCTCCTGGAAAATCCGTAAAATTGTTGTGATGTTCGAAAATTCAGGTAAATTCAGTATAACCTGCTGCTTCTTCAAACAACAAATGCGATGCTCTTTTAATTTTCGTTAGGTCTGAAGAGCATCTGAGGAAATCCTAGAAAATCAAAGAAATCTGATTAGCTTTTTAATGTTTTGAAGACAGTTGTATGATTTCCGTTAACTTCTATAAACATCAAATAAAAAGTGGTGTTGAAGCTTTGATATGTTTATGAGCCAGAAAATGTGGAGAAAGATGAGTTATTTCTATTCAATTCCAACTACCTTTGTTGGAATCTTGACAGCGCGTATTTTGCAGCAATAAAGTTAGTTACAATTTAATGGAAATGACTAATCTTTCTCATCATTTTCTTGTTACAGGTCACACTCTCCAGGATTCATATTTATAAGGCTTTAAGAATTTAAAAGATGGTAAAAAAATTACCAAAATTTTAGCATTTGTTTCCTTCGGAAAACTCACAGAACATTTGTAAGGTTCCATTAGACCATAAAAAATATCCAGTAAGTCCTTGGTCATTGGCTCCTTTTTAAGAAGTTCTTTGAAGATCATGTTGTTTTGAAAATTCCGTAGAACTTATGGGAAATTCCATAAAAGTATCGTAGAATTCGAAAATCTTCCAAGATATCTATAGAATTTTTTAACAGTCCACATAAAACTCCCAGAAAATCCTAAATACTTCTGTCAAGTCCATGAAATTTTGATAGTATCTGAAAAACTACAAAAGAAACTACGAATAAAAAAAAAACAAAAATTCTATTGGAAAAAAGCAGTGCTGCCAAAAATTACATGGAAATCTCGGGACGTTCGTGAACATGTGACAGTTATGGAATACTACTGGTTAACTAGGTGAAACCTCAAGATGAGTGGGGAATTGATTAAAAATTAACCAGGAGGTTTAAATAGTTTTTATAATTTCTTACGAATTAATACAATTTTTGAATTTTTGTAATTTGAAGATCTTCGAAATATTGTTTCTTATATATCAAAACTTTCTAAACCATTGAAAAAGGGTACTTCACAAACCGCGTTGTCATTTATGGCGGGAGGAGGGTGTTCTGACCAAAGTCTACGCTCCATACAAAATTTCAAAAAAATGTATGGAGAAAAGTGTACGAGGGGGGAGATCTGAGAGTTTCATAAATGAGTCTACGTGGTTTATGAATAGGCTCTAAAAACGAGAAATTTTTAATCAGTAGATAATCGGAGAAATCTGGAGAACTGTTGAACTTTTGTTGGAAATAATAGCGGTCAAAAATTGTTAGTTTTAGCGTAACTTTATTTGTGGGCAAAACTTTGGAATGTCATGTAGAAGGAGATGTTCGCTCATTACCATGAGGCGCCAAGAGTGGACAGTAATGTTTGAATGGAAGATATGAAGAGAAAGTGTTGAAAGTTCTGTCAGTGTACAGTAGGTTGGAAATAGAATAGAAGTATTGAAAATTGAGCGAAATGGCCTGGGTAAAGTAGTACTCGATCTAAGGACGTTACCTTTGCCTATAAAGGAATAAAGACTACTTCAGAATACGCTGTGTACTGGTTGAGACAATACGCATTGTTAATTTATTTCTTAGTTTGGTAACGATAAAGAGAAAGTAAGTCAAGTGTGCTAAGTGGATACGTAATAAATACTTCTATTCTATTTCTAACCTACCGTACAATGACAGAACGTACAACACATTCTCTTCATGTATTTCATTCTAGCAAACATTACTGTCCACTCTTGCTGCCTCATGGTGATGAGCGAACATCTCCTTCTACATCATAATCGTTACTCCACCCGTGGAGAATACAGAAAATAACAATTAGAGTATGGAATGTCCTTGAAGTTTCCTTGTAGAATTTCTGAGAAAACAGTAGGAAAGAAATTTCCAACTCCATTCCGAGAAGTCTTTAGAGATACCGAAAAATTCGTATTGAGAAATACAATAAAGTTCAATATGGAAATTCTATAGATCTTCGAAGACATATATGTATCTTGTAATAGTTCCAATGAAGTCGTAAAAATTCCAGAATTTCCGTAGTTTTCTTAAAAGATAAAATATGGAACCCAAAGAACTTTTGGAAAGATAATGAAAATTTAGGGAAGTCTGAATATAATAATATTATATGAAGTAACCTTTAAATCTTCAAGAACTCTGCTTTACTTGTCTTCGTGAAGCCTGTTTTACTTCTGCAAAGTCAATGGAAGCTTTTATTTGTGATTTCATCTAGAAAAAGCAATTCAAAATCCGAAGCGGTCATGGAAAATGCTTTTCGAATTCTCTATCAAAGTAACCAGAACCTTCCCTATCTCATATAGGAGAAATTTATAAAGTCTCCGAAAAGTCCGGAGGAGTTCTGGGTAGTTCACGTACGTCCCCTCTGAGAAATAAAAAAAACAAATTTACGATTAATTATATTCCATCCTATTGGATTTTGATGCGGTTTTTTGCAGTAGATCACAAAGTTATCCTTGTTTTTGAATCTGCACTGGTCATTCCAAATCGCGAAACACGGCATATGGCATATCAAACTTTATGATTTTGCAAAACTAGGTCTTCAAATGACATTTTGAGGATTTCTACACCTTTCTTTCAGTGTGGGTTTTGAAATATTTACACAAAAAATTAAAAAAAAATCTTGTCCATATTGGGCGACGAAACAATTGTGCTCCAAGGTTTCCAGGAAATGCAGAGAAACACCGTTGCCAAATATTTCTGGACAAATAAGGTTATTAAATTCCCCATGAATTATTGGGTGGAAATAGTTGTGGTCGGAAATCCAAAAGTTTCGTTTCCATCGGCACTATAATCCACAAAAAGAGTTGCACTCGTTTATAAAAAGCCACAACTCTCCGTTCTGCTTTGGCCTCGTGTCACTATGCGAAATTTGTCCTGGAATGGTATAATGTACAAGAGGACAAATACGTGCCAATATTATTCAATCCGCCAAGCTGGCCAGAACTTCGCCAGAATGAAAAATACTGGGCTTTGTTTAAGGGGAAACTCTGTGAAACTAGGAAGAAGAGCGTGGAATCTCTTGTTTCTTCGGCGTTTTTAGGCGCTTGACTGTGGATCGGAAGGTTGGAAGCGGAACAAACCGAAATAGTTGAGAATTACCGAAATTATTGAGAAAAATCACAACTTTTCGGTGCGAAATGTGGCTCGCAGAGTTGGAAAATCTAATTCATTTGAGCAAAAAGCAGAACAGAGGCATGGAATGAACCGTGCGAAGTGAAAAAAGGTGCGCAACCGTGATGACAAGCCAAATTTCACTGCAAAAACTTGTGCTAAGCACACTGTTTTCTTTTACCGTAACAGACGACCGGGTCTGCCAAGTGTTTATGGAGAAAGAAAGAGTCTAAATTCCCAAAGAAATATTTGGTTTGTGGTCGAAAATCTAAAAGTTTCGTACTTTCATCGCGGATGTGTACGATAAACAATATCTGCAAAAGCGGTGGCTACCGTATACAAGCAGCAAGCAAGTCTCTTGCTTTATTTTGGCCTCTTGTCACTATGCAAAATCCGTCCTGGAATAATATATGGCATAAGAGAAATGGTATAAGATTCAATACGAGCCAAAAATAGCCAATCCACCTAACTGTCCAGAACTTCGATCGATACAAAAATACTGGGCTCTGTTTAAGCGGAAATTCTTTGAAAAAAAGGAAAAAGCAAAACGGGATCGACGATTTCAAGAGAAGATGGAAAACCGCCACCGTTAGCGTATTTAAGGATATTGTACGGAACCTGATGGCGGGTTTACCACAGAGTTCTAGTGTTTTGAAAAGAGAAGGATTAACATCACAATGAACTGCTTTGTTTGAAATAAACAATCGGTTGTGTAGATTTTTTTTTGCAGACATGGTCAGACTTCACACACCACCGGCAAGCCACCACATCTCACCGGGAAGCAGCTTTATTCTGTTCCATTACCTGAACTGATTTGCAATGCAAAAAGTCCATTCTCGCACAATACAGATAAGTTAGCCCGCAGTAAAAAACTTCTTTTTCTTTGCAGCAACAATAACTGGGGGCAGTAAACACCAGAGCGAGCTCTAAACATCTGCTTTTCTTCCCACCAGGAGGTGGAAAACAACGCACAATCGAGTTAATGCACTTCTGCACCGAGGGCAAAGGATAACCGTAAATCTAATTAGTGCTAAAACAGCACTAAGCCAACTTTGTTAACGGTAGTGAGTTTATCTTGTCTTGCAGTTTGTTGTTTGTTGATGAACTTGGATGGGGCGCGCGGGGAAATGTGGGGTAACCTCTTTCGAAAGCAAATGACAGCTCCAATGTATCTTGGGTTGCTACGTTTTCCCATCATGTTTCTAAGCTACCGAGGACCAGAAGATTGGGAAATGAAAAACAGATGCCTGTCAAACAAAAAGGTCAGGCAGAAGCAGGCGACGACGACGGTTGGACAGAAATTGAATTTCCTCTCTGGACGTTTAACAAGCTGAACGATATGGCAGTGACATTTGAATGGGGTGATATTTTGATTGGATCCAGGATGACCTTCCAAGGCTAACCATGACTACTGCTTTTCCATCATGGAAAACGCTTCAACGAAACATCAAACGTTTATTTTCAACATCATAAACATTCACACACACACACAATGACACACGTATTTACAGGATGGAATTCAGAGGATGAATTTCGTACAAAGAACAGAGTAAATAGCACGAGCAATGGAGGGAACGACTATAAATGTGGGTAACAGATCTCGCATCAACAAACAAGCGAACAGAGCTGAGGGATTAACGGGACTATTATAATCATGGCTGACTAGATCGAGTAATTATCATCAGTTGTAATTATCAAAAGTAGTAAAACGTCAGCAGGGTTTACACAGCGAGAGAGTACAAAAAACAAAAATTAGTGGAATCGCTAGCTACCCGGGGCATCGTACACCGTTTTCAGGTCGATCTTGAACGAACCGACCACCGTTCCGGAGCGCATAAATTTGCGTGAATGTATCACCTGTAATGGGGGGGCGGAGAAAGGAATAAAAAGAAAAACAACAACGAAAGGAACAGACAGGAGTGATTTGGCGCTTGTAAATGGGGTTCCGTTTTCATCTTTAGACGAATCGGGGAAACGGTGCTCTAGGACATGCAAGGTGCTGAATGTATTATTAGTACGAACAAGGGGGCGAATGGTTACCAGATTACTAGGACTTCATGATGGCGATTAGTTTTTCTTTTAGTTTGTTTGTTTAAAACATTGACAGAGAGATAGAGGAAAAACGTTCATACTTACAGATAGCGTAATGATTTTGTCGAACAGCATCACCGGAGGCATGTGGAAATCGAACACAAAATACTACCGTAGGGAGAGGCAAGTTTGAGAGGTTGTTGTTTTTTTGAGCAAATGCATGAAAAATCGAACTCACCTCGTTGTAGTACGGACAGTTGGTGCTTTCCTTGACACTTGTGTATTTTTTCTGGTCGCCTACTTGGATGCAGACGACCGGGTCCATGTTCAGGCCCGGCAGCTGTCTCGCTTCGATGATCGTCACACACACCTGGAAGTCCTGCGACTTGAGGTGATCGTTGCACTTGGCCAGATGCTTGATCCTGTGTCAAATTCAGAAAATGTTAAATCAGTTAAAAACAAACGGTGTTCCCAAATACTTTTTAAGTTTTTCATTGTTGGTGTTTTCTTCGCCATCGCTGGAACCATTCGAGTGGGTACTGCCGGCTTGTGAAAGGTTCTCGTATCCCGGAGCAGTTCCACCGGCCGTGCTCGGGCTTGTCACCGCCAGCGTCGATGGATCGTTTACGTGATGGCTGCTGCTTTGGTGACCTAGACCGTTTCGGCCCCCATCTGCCAGAGCTTCCTCCGAATCGGTGATCAACGATCGTCCCTCATCCTCGGTGCTACTGTCGCGGCTTTCCCGCGAGGGATGCCTTGACCGGCCCAGCTTCATAAAGTTCCGAACCGTGCGTAGGGTGACCTTCTTGTCCGAAATTGACTTGGCCGGTTTGGAGGAGGATTCGTTGTCCTGTGTGGAAAATAATGCCATTATTTTGTAGTTTGGAAACTGACCCTGAAACTTACCGATGAAGCCTTATCGTGTTTGGCCGCCGGGTATTGGCTCTTTTCGTGCAGTGACGCCGATCCGGAGGACATTACCCGCTTCAGGATGTTTGGCTTGCTACTACTGCCACTGGCGCCATTTCCGGAGAAGGAACTCCTACCGGCCGCCATGTTTCCAGTGGCACCAGCTGCGCCGCCATCGCCTTTATTTAGGCTCTTCTCCAGGTTGGCGATGTTCTGTTCGATGTCCAGGAGCATCTGCTGGTCATCATCGATGCTGTTGGACTGCTGCTGGCGCAAGGTCCGGACCACGTGCGATGAATCGAAATTACCCGCCTCATCGTCCGGGCTTTGATAGCACACGTCGAAGCTGACGTAGGCCTGTGGTAGAGAATAGGAAGTTGTTGATTCAAGTTGCTACAAAATTACCACGGAGACTCGTTATACAAATATACACCGGCAACTGGAATTTGAGCTATAAAATAACCCTACACAAGGCATCCATCCAGATCAATTTTGACAAATGCTGACAAGCAAACGGATTTCAGTCAGAGTTTCAACGTATCTTGACCAGATTTCCAACGAACCATGTTGGATTATTATAAATTGACATATCCTACGGAACTGAAGCAGAGTTTAAAACGATATGCACCGTATACAATATACTAGGTTACTCATTAAGTTTTGAATGCGACATCTATGGAGCAGTAGAAAAACCAAAATTTCTACGTCATTTTAATATTTTCGCTTTCATAAGACCGTACTCAAAATTTCATTTCTATCTTTCAATTCATTCTTCGTTTACAATAGATTTGAAGTAGAAGTGCCAGTGTATTTTTAAAAAAATGAAAAAAATCCGAATATGCAGTGATTAAATTCTTTGTTTTGGAAGATTTACTGGCTACTGACATCTATGCAAATATGGTGAAAGTATTGAAGGAGGCTTCTCCTTCATTTCCAACCGTTCATCGTTGGGCTTTGGAGTTTAAGTGTGGTCGTGGTTTAATGGCAATGTATAGACTGTTCCGATAATTATAAATACACTAATGATTAACCGTCAATTCAAAATGCGTGCAGTGTTCAACCAACTATTGGCTGCGTCCTGTTGTTTACATCCAAATTGAACTGATGTTGTCATTTTTTTTAACTTTTCGCACGGAAGTTTGAAAATGCGTGGATATTCTCCCGAGCTCCCGAGCAAAGAAAACGGATTATGCACAAACGGTGCACCGTCAGTGGTCTTTCGATCAGAAACCTTGCTAAGAAAGAAGGTGTGAGCTTCGAAGCAGTTCAAACCGCATTTCGGAAGTAGCAACCACAATAATCTTTCGTAGATTCTCCGAGACGGAGCAGAAAACCCGGTCCCGCTGACAGAACGGTAAGGGACTGTTTCAATCGTCATCCTTCAGCATCAGTCCGAGATGTGGAAAAAATGCTATATACTTCGGCGATTAATGTTATGCGTGCCAAAACGAAGCACCAAAAAGGCTGAATCTGTGAAACCGAGGGCTCAAAAGCTGTACGAAAAACTGCTGACCAAAAAATCGGGCTCGATTATAAAACTCAGTCTGGATGACAGGATCGGTGAAGCCACACAGATAAAAAGAAACATTGCATTTTCTGCGTTATCTAATGCACATAAAGGGAATGCTAGATTTGGCAGAAAATAATGGAATATTTTATGTAAATTTAAGCCAGATAACGCCTGAATGAAGCATGTTGTATGGAAGATTGCAAACATTGTTGTATGGCTCAGCAGAGACTACTACCAATTGCGTTCTTTACGCTTCCTATGGCTTGGAATTAAACGAAGGAAAATTTTACACGCTACTTTAAATTAATTATTTTTTTCTGTACATTTACACCGAAAAAGTCGGTAACAAGGTAGTGGGGGTGTTTTCTTTAGACAGGCTGAAAAATCTGCCAGCAGACTCTGGAAGAACTCGAGGTTTGGGGTTGAGAGCGCCAACTTCCCAACCTACTAAAAACCCTTAAGCCCTAAACCCTCCCTTGAACCACCTTTGGTATTACTTCGGGAAGGGGGCTGTTGTGCTTGTTGAGTACCCACTATGTCTAACTAACTAGGGCTTCAGTAGTTAGGTGGTTCCTGCGACCTGCCGTTGGTTGTTTCGCCATTTTTATTGGAGATCGAGGACAATCTGGGAGGCTGCTATGCGTACCGCGTCCTAGATGTCCCAGTCTTGGCACATCCTCTGGACCAACTTATCCGGAGTCGCCGGATGTCGCGCCGTCTCGCTGTCACGTCATTATCTCAGTCGTTTCCTTAAATGTTTTCCTCAATCGGGTGGAAAAATATATATGCGTCGATTCAATTAATGAAAACTGTTGATTTTTAACATTAAACTTTTTAAAATAACGCATATATAAGGTGATGTCTTGTAATGCCGATTTTTCAGAGTAAATTGACTTAATGAACTGTATTCCCCTATCACAGACTTCAAATTAAAGCAAGGAACGTCTCCTATGCATCAGTTAAAGATTTATCTGAGGGTCAACTAAGCATTTGGTTTCAGTCTTTCAGCGACCTCGAAGATGTTGTATCAGCGCTCGGCTGCGTACCGTCAAGTCGTCTGGCACACTTCACTGCCTAGCAACATGTCTGACCGCGGCAAATTTGCAGTTGGAATGCAGTTCCCACTCGGTCGCATTCACCGTCTGCTCCGGAAGGGCATTACACCGAGCGCGTCTACTACGTGGTGGACAACCAACAAGCAAAATATTAACAGTTAATTCGAGTTGAACTGTAGCACGGCCGACCGCCCATGTGTACACATATTGTACTTCCTAGTTGTACATAGTGGCTTAAGTAGATTAGGTTAGTTGCTGGTGGTGGCAAGCTTCTTGGAGGGCACATTGGCGAGCAGCCTTTGGCCAAATACGCGATGGTTTAGTTGGCGAGAAAGCGGCTTGTTATGCAGTCTGTTAACCCAGCCAACGGAGAATGCTTATTCAGCCGGTTGACGCAACCACCAAGAGCAAAATGGTATATCCCTCACAAAAGGCTCTTCTCGGGGCTATTATTATAATTATGGAAAGAGATTTATACAGAATTATTATAAGAAGTTGCTCATTGCTTGAGCATGACGCCTGCCTAACTCGTAAAAACTGTACGATTCGTAAATTTTAGAGCAGAGTATTGACGAAATATCACAATCCAGGCAATAAATCTACATGAAAACTCAAAGCGGATTTTCGACAATTTGTATTCCGAGTTGTGCCAGTATTGCAAAAAACGACGGAATATGCAAATTATGGCAAGTAATAAGCTGGAAAGTCCAGGAAGGAAATGATGAAGTAGAAGGAATTTTACTGTTACTTTCATGCTAATTCCCTTTCACGGACTGCTTGAATACTACTTGGGAATAATTATTGAGAATTTTGCAAATCATTGAAATGTCGCAACATTTGGCTTACTGTATACAAGCGCAAGATAGATCAACAGGCGAACATTCCTTCGAAGCAACCGAAAACGGCCGTAAGCGATCTAAGTGTCATCAACATAGTTCCATTTGACAAAAAAATTAATCTTCTCTACACAGTAAAGAAAAGTTAATCGGCTTCCTCTTCCCCTTTCAAAGACATTTTATATGGAGCAATTCAAAATTTCATACCGATTGTAACCCTTGATACCTCTACCTCCCTTCAGTGCGTGATGCAATTTATGTACGACACACTTTTATGTTTCCACTGGTTCCGTGTTCATTGCAAGCGTAAAATGTAACACACTTTGAATTAACATTTTTTATCGCACACAATATCACATGTAATATCCGCATTGCGACCTTTTTAGAAGATACGCTAGATTTTTATTTTGGGTTGACACGTTTGACAGTACTACCGAAACAAATTTTTGAGTTTCAGTGACAATGTACTAGGAGTGTCAAATTGTTCCAGGGTTGGTGTTATCGGACTTAAATTAAAGCGGCCACTGGCCACTAAAGGGCGAACACGAAATTATTGCGACACCGAAAATGTCATGCCAATTTTCTTATAATGTTTAGAATCAAACCAAAATTTTAGGGTAGTTTTATACATATATTTACTTCAAAAATCAAAAGAAAAGTTAATCGATGGAGCCTTGAGTGTAAAATTGAACGCATTTTCGCTTGATGCCCTCCATCAAAGTCTTTACAGTGACATCCGGTACCTGTTTCTCAGTTTTTTTTTTCATTTTCTTAACATGTCCCTCTCGTCTTTGACTGTCTTCTTGCTCTTCCAAAGTTTCCGCTTCATCATTGCCCAGTACTGCTCCACCGGGTGCAGCTCCGGACAGTTTGGCGGATTCATGTCCTTTGGAACAAAATGGACAGCATTGGCCTCATACCACTCCAGGACACTTTTAGAATAGTGGCATGATGCCAAATCTGGCCAAAATAGCGGAGCTTCGTTGTGCTGCTGCAAAAACGGCAAAAGGCGCTTCTGGAGGCACTCAGATTTGTAGATCTCGCCATTTACTGTGCCCTTTGTCATGAAAGGCTCACTCCTCAGTCCGCAAGAGCAGATGGCCTGCCAAATGAGATATTTGGAGGCGAACTTCGACATTTTCTTCTTCTTAAATTTTTCGTCCACATAGAACTTGCTCTTGCTGGTGAAAAACTCCAACCTCGGAATTTGCTTAAAATCGGCTTTTATATACGTTTCGTCGTCCATCACACAGCAGCCATATTTTGTCAGCATCTTCTCGTAGAGCTTCCGTGCCCGAGTTTTACCCGTCGATTGTTGCCGCTCATCGCTGTTTGGGAAGTTCTGTACCTTGTATGTATGTAGTCCA
Source organism: Aedes japonicus (assembly GCA_034211315.2). Taxonomy (NCBI): domain Eukaryota; kingdom Metazoa; phylum Arthropoda; class Insecta; order Diptera; family Culicidae; genus Aedes; species Aedes japonicus. Next base: position 107,178 of record JASCZW010006986.1, on the reverse strand, counting down.
GCACTCTTCTTTGCATTCTGGACGTAGCTCTGCGACATGCCGATCTGTTTAGCCAAATCACGGCTTGAGACGTTGGGATTTGCTTTAATCATCCGCTTCACCTTTCCCTCCGTCTTTTTGTTCTCCGGTCCCGGTTTTCTTCCAGCTCCTTTGCCGTGGTCCAACGTCAACCGCTCCTGGAACCGCTTCAACACTCTGGAGACGGTTGAATGGTGAATGTTCAACATTTTTCCCAACTGCCGGTGCGACAGGGCAGGAAATTCCAGGTGTTTGGAGAGAATTTGTTCTCTCGACTCGCGTTGATTCACCTCCATTTTCGTTGAATCGAAAAACACGACTTCGAGTTTGACAGCATGTAAACAATACACATCAATGAGAAAGTGTGCAAAATTTGGTTGATTTTTACCCAATGGTAAAAAAGTTATGCCCTGTTGAATGTGTCGCAATAATTTCGTGTTCGCCCTTTACTGACTGAGATGCTGGAGATGGGTCTTCCTCGAGGTAGAATATCAGATTCAATTTTTAACATGAGTTTGTGGAGCTTTCCAATTGAACGAACATGCAGTCTATTTTCAACAGTGGTGTGTTGATTATTTTATTTTACAGGCACCGATTATGTGGCAACAGTATGATATTATCGCTCTGACCTGGACACTCACAGTATTCTTTTCCAACATCAACACCGTTCTTAATTTAGAACCATAAAAACCAAAACCTAAAAAACGACCTTTTCAGGGTCACCTCAGTTTTAAGAGAGTAAATTTTAATGATGCTTCTGATTTTAAAACAACAATAATAGCAAGGGAACTTTAAAAGAATTTCATTTGAAATAAACAGAAAATAGACTACTTATCACTAACACCGAAAGAAATCAATTGATGATATGATAAATATGGTTATAAAAGTATATTAATTCGACATATTGCATTGTACAATTAACATTTAGTGTAAGCCATTTTTATTAGTCGTAGTCCTACGTCGTTATTTCGAACAACCTACAAACAGCAAGGAGTTGTTGGAGTCACTGAAAAAGAGTAGTGGCTGTTTCCTTTTGAATCGATTTAAACCAATTTTAATTTGCTGTTGAGGCCCCTTAAAAAGTGGTTTACTTTATCGAGAAGCCAAACTACGCTTAAAATCCACTTTTTACCCATACAAACCAACAGTAAAATGGCCCTTTTGCCTTTTTATAACTTCATTCTTATTCAGCTTCAAATTTTCCATCTAAGAAAACCGATCGAAAACCATAGAGAACCAAAAAGGCCGCTTTAGTAATGGCTCCGAATCAATAATTAAAAGAATAGAAAATTGGTTCACTGCTTTAGAACTTCAGTGTTTGAGCTTGTTAGTTTTTGTGATTTGGGGTAGAGCACAAGTGTTTGTTTAAATTTTCCTAGTTTTCAAAATTAGGATTTTGTTAGATCTTCCTAACCATTAACCAATAATTCATTAAGGAATTTTCTAAACAAATTTTCGCACAATTTTGACCAGAAATATTCGCGCAATGCATAATATGCTAGCCAAAAAGTCGTTATATTTCACGACGCAAAACAAATGGTTTAGATTGAACTGACGAAGGTTTTGTTCCAATCCTTATATCAAGCTCCCAAAACGACCTCAAGAAACTACCAATCTCGGCTTCTGATGAAAGCAACTTGAAAACATAATCTCAGAAAGCTTGAAACATCACCAAGGAATAAGCTTTAAAATTAAAACAACGTAGACCCCGGGATCACAGCAAACACCGCCCCAGGGTGTTGGTTTGTACGATTTTCCTATGCCTATTCTTAATGTGACAAGAAGCATTGCATGGCATGCTTCGACCACCCCACATCCCACCACCACCATCATTGCCGATACGCTTAAACTCCATAAAAATTTACGATACACAACCGTTCGTCCGGCCGTTGGTTTCTTTCTGCTGTGCTTGCCGGGATGTTGGTAGCAGAAAGCAGAGTCGGACTTAGAAAAAGGAATAGCGTTTGACATTGGAAGGAACGTGAACTTTTCAAAGCTTCAAAAGTTGAATTTAGTTTTAGTGGATTATTCTTTACATCATTCTTGGCGTTTCCAAGCCTATTTCTAGTCCTAACTATCTCTTAAAGCCGGCTTTAAAAATTATGTTCCAGAAACACTTACACAATTACTGGGTTTTGGGGGTGCATCAGGGTATCATTCATGCAGAAATTGTACAATAGAGTGGTGTAAAAACTGAAGTTTAGTTACAGTGTCGTTTTCTTTATCCTACTAATGCCGATCCGCTATAACTGGACCATCCTCATTCAATCAAATACAATCAATCCATGTAAAGGGTGTTTCATCAAAATTTTGTCGACTTAAGCTTGACGCATTTCCTTTCATCGTGCATTAAAACCCGAGCAGGAACGAAAAACTTGGTAACTGGCTTTGGTTTTTATGAGCTCAGATTAAGACGTAAAATACCTGAGGATAATACCTTAAAATTGTTCCCACAATGCTATGCGAATACCAAATAGAGGTAAGGCAATACCAAAATAGTACCTCTCAGGCATTCTCAGGTATCCAATATAACAAGTTTTGTTATTCGGAAGATATTTTGCTTGCTTTTCTTAGGTATTTGCTTAGGTATTTTACCTCTTAATCTGAGCTCTTTAATACCAAGGCCAATTATCAAGATCAAAATGAGGTATTTATATGTTGTTGTCTCCTGCTCGGGAAGCAACGCATCAAAATTATGCACGTGCATGGCGAAAATCCAAACTACTCTCACGCCAAGTTGGCAAAATTGTTGAATGTGGCTAAATCAACTGTTACCAACGTATTAAAAGTGTTCGGTGAACGTTTGCCGACAGCCAGAAAAGTTGGATCGGGGGGAAATCGAAAGCCGGAGGCCACAGCGGGAAAGAGTTGTCCGCTGACGAATTTTGATTGCATGGTACAGGACGATGAAACTTACATCAAGGCAGGCTTTAAACAGCTTCCTGGGCAGGAATTTTGTACGGCAACCGGACGGGGACGATGCAGATATTTTCAAGCACATTAAACTGTCAAAGTTCGCGAAGAAATATCTGGTGTGCCAGGCCATCTGTACCTGTGACTTGAAGAGCAACGTTTACATTGCGGCCAGAACCATCAACCAGGAAATTTATCTGAGCGAGTGCCTATAAAAACGTCTACTGCCATTTTTTGAAGTGACACAATTTTTCCGTTCTATTTTGGCCGCATTTGGCATCTTGCCATTACGGAAAAAAGGCCATGGAGTGGTATGCTGCCAAAAACGTTCAAGTGGTGCCCAAGGACAAGGACCCTCCCAACACGCCAGAGCTCCGCCCAATCGTACAATATTGGGCCATCGTCAAGCGCATCGTCAAGAAAACTCTAAAAGCTGTTGTGAGCGAGAAACAGTTTAAGGCAAACTGGCGTTCTACGACGAATAAAGTGGTCAAGGAGACTGTACAAAATCTTATGACAGGTGTTAAACGAAAGACCCGGCAATTCGCATTAGGTAATAAGGAAGCTAAGCTGAAAATTTTCCCTGTATTCGGTATTAACTGAACTTGAAAAAGAAAAAGAATTTGACTTATTAATAAAAACTTTGATCGACTCACGCACATAACATGTTGTGACCGGAACACTCTTTAAATATTTTAACAGCAGTTTCTTTTGTTATGTTTGATATTTCAGCGCTGAGAATTTCGTTACGATTCAATTAAAAGTAGTTATGCTTGATCGAAACCAGGAACCGAAAATTAATTTTGGAAACTCCCTTAAAAAAAGGGAATAAATAAACGGAAGCTGATGATGACAACAGTGAACTCAGAGGTTAGCAATGAAAGTGAATAAAAAGAAGACCAAGAAAAAAGAAAAAAGGAGATGCAATAGAATTTAGAATGCCGAAAATACCGCTAAGAGGAGAAGAATTAAAAGAAAGCAACTAATGAAGAAGATTAAGTATCAGAAGCTGATAAAAAAAGCTGATTGTTTGCTATATTTATGTTATCTCTTGGAGATTTTTTGTTACAACTTCTGTTATTTCAACTATATGCACGATCTAAATTCTATTCAGCCCTGTTATAAAAATAGCGTAACTAAATAACAAAACATGAAATAATTTTGTTGTTTCCTCTTGGTCGGGTTAGGTGATCCAGTAATAATGAAGTGGAAACTATCACAATTAACTGAATAAATGAATAGGGTTGAAGAACGTTATGTGGAAACAGAAGTGAAGCAAGATGACGAAGAAGTAAAATAGATAATTGAAAAGCTGTACTAAGCTAAACATGAAAATACAGTGAAAATGAATGAGAGACAATAACACGTCATTGGTTGAGATGAAAAAAAAGCGGAATAAGAGTAACAAAAGAAAGAGAAGCGGAAGAAGAAAAACTTAAGAAAAAGAGCAGACGAAATGCAAAAGAGAAGTGGAAGAAGAAAAGTGGCAGATGAGAAGTGAATGAATTGAACCGGATGAAGGGTAAGCGGAGATAGAGAAGCGGAAGAAGAAAAGTGGAAGAAGAGAAGTGGAAGAAGTATACCGGAAGAAGTAAACCTGACGAAGTAAATCGGAAGAAAGAAAGCGGAAAAAGAGTAGCGGGAGAAGAGGAGTGGTAGAACATCAGCGGAAACAGAGAAGCGGAAAAAGAGAAGTGGGAAATAGAAACGAAAGAAGAGAAGTAAAGGAAGAAAAACAGAAGAAGAAAATCGGTTTTAGAGAAATGGAAGCATACTAGTGAAAAAAAAAACGGAAGAAGTGAACCGGAAAAACAGATACAGAAGTAAAGAAGTGGAAGAATAGAAGTGAAGAAGAGAAGTGGAAAAAGCGAATTGACGATGAAAAAATCATTATGCAGTCGTGAGATTTTTTTCATTCGAATTTCTATCTCAAATTTATAAGCAACTTATTTATTAGCAATCAGCCACGCAATAATGTGCAATTGATTGAGTGGACACATTTATATGAAGTTTTAGATGAAACTAACAATAATATCAATAAATATCCGGAACACTATCATGCCGAAACAATGGTTGAGATTCAATAAAAAATCTCTATCATTGTTTTATCAATGAGATGAGATTGCCAAACGTAGTTTGGTAAACATCGTTGGTCATTTTTCATCGAACATGACATTTGCCAGCCCCAAAGGGGAGAAACGAAAGAATATAATCGGAAAAATGAGAAGCAGAAAATGAGAAGCGGAAAAATATAAGCGTACGAGAATAGCGGGAAGCAAGAAAGCTCTACAAAGAAGCTAAAGAAGGATAGTTGATGAAGAAAAACTGAAGCAGTGAAGTAGAAGAAGAAAAGCGAAAAAGAGAAGCAGAAGAAGAGAAGCTAGAAAAGAGAAACGAAAGAAGAGAAGTGAAAGAAGAAAAAATGAAGAAGAGAAACGGAAGAAGAAAATCTAAAGCAAATAAGCGGGAAAGGAGAAGAGAGTGAAGAGAAACAAAAGAAGAAAAGTGAAAGGAGAGAAACAGAAGAAGAGAAGAGAAAGATGGAAAATTAAAGAATCGAAGTGGAAAAAAAGAAGTGGAAGATGAGCTTCGAAAGCAGTGAACTGGAATAAGAAAAGTGAAAGAAGAGAAGTGAAAAAAGAGAAGCGAAAGAAGAGAAGTGAACGTAGAGAAGAGACAGCCCCAAAGGGGAGAAACGAAAGAATATAATTGGAAAAATGAGAAGCAGAAAATGAGAAGCGGAAAAATATAAGCGTACGAGAATAGCGGAAGCAAGAAAGCTCACAAAAAGAAGCTAAAGAAGGATAGTTGATGAAGAAAAACTGAAGCAGTGAAGTAGAAGAAGAAAAGCGAAAAAAGAGAAGCAGAAGAAGAGAAGCTAGAAAAGAGAAACGAAAGAAGAGAAGTGAAAGAAGAAAAAATGAAGAAGAGAAACGGAAGAAGAAAATCTAAAGCAAATAAGCGGGAAAGGAGAAGAGAGTGAAGAGAAACAAAAGAAGAAAAGTGAAAGGAGAGAAACAGAAGAAGAGAAGAGAAAGATGGAAAATTAAAGAATCGAAGTGGAAAAAAAAGAAGTAGAAGATGAGCTTCGAAAGCAGTGAACTGGAATAAGAAAAGTGAAAGAAGAGAAGTGAAAAAAGAGAAGCGAAAGAAGAGAAGTGAACGTAGAGAAGAGAAGTGAACGTAGCGAAGAAGAGAAGGAGCAGAAGAAAACAAGCGGATAAAGAGATTTGGAAGAAGAAAATAGGAAGACCAGAAACCGAAGAAAATTAGAAGCAGAGAGAAATGGAGATAAAAAGCGGAAGAAGAGAAGTGAAAGAAGAACAGTGGGTGAATATAAGCAGAAGAAGAGAAATGGAAAAAGAGATGTAAAGGAAGAAAAACAGAAGAAGTGAAACGGAAGAAGAAAAGTGGTAGAAGAGAAGCGGAAGAAGAGAGGTGGTAGAAGAGAACCAGAAGAAAAGACGCAGAAAAAGAGAAGTGGGAGAAGAGGAACGAAAGAAGAGAAGTGCAAGAAGTAAACAAAAAGAAGTAAAGCAGAAGAAGAGAAACGGAAGCATATTAGTGGAAGAAAAGATACGGAGGAAGTGAAACGGAAGAACAAAAACGAAGAGGTAGAAGATGAGAAGCGGAAGAAGAGAAGTGGAAGATAAAAAAACTAATAAAAAGAGCTGGCGAAGGCAAGTGGAATAAAAGAAACGGAAGATGAGGGGTTAAAGAAGTGAACCGGAAACTGGGAAGTGGAGGAAGAGAAGTAGAAGAAACAAAGTGGAGAAATATAGGCTGAAAAAATGAAAGAAGATGTGAAGGAAACAAAATAGAAGGAGAGGAAGGAAACAAAATAGAAGAAGAGAAACGGAAGTAGGAAAGCAGGATAAGAGAAGAGGAAATAAAGAAGCAGAAGAAGAGAAGCGGGAGAATAGATGAGGAAGACGTAACGACAGACGTAACGTAACAAAACTGTTATAAAGTTTGTTTTGTTTTTATTATATCTTTTTGATAGATTTCTGTAATTTTGTTACCTCTTGAGGATTTTTTGTTACAATATTTCTGTTATTTTACCTACATCTGCGATCTAACTTCTAACAACCTCTGTTATAAAAATAACCTAACTAAATAGCAAAACTTGAAATAATTTTGTTGTTTTTTTTTTGGTCGGAAGATCAGCTAGTGTAAGAATTAATTTATTTCTTTATGCAGATTGTGGCTCGTGGGACATTATATCTTTATTCGTTATAAGTATGTTGAACAATTATTCAGATGCAAACGACCTCTAAATAATTTGTATGATAATCAGTTAGTAATAACAAGGTTTATTCTAATTTTGTTAATTTTATGTTATGCCCTTCTGGTCGTGATAGAAGCAAAACTAGATCAACGGAAGAAGAGAAATGTACTGTGAAAAGTGAAAGAAGAAAAACAGAAGAGCAGAAGAGGAAGAAGAACGGAAGCAGAGAAAAGCAGAAGCGGAGAAAGACGAGCGTACAAAAATAGCGGAAGCAAGAAAGCTCGAAGAGAAGCTAAAGAAGGATTGCTGAAAAAGAGTTGCTGAGGAAGAGAATTGAAGCAGTGAAGTGGAAGATGAAAAGTTGAGATAGATAAGCAAATGCAAATTAAAATAATGAGAAATGTGTTGAAATTTAGAATTAGTGGAGCCAATATTGGCCTACACGAATGCAACCATGTGTAAAGTGTCGTAAATAAAAATAAATGAAAAAAAAAAAACTGATAACGCTGTCAATTTTCTTTTTGTACACAACAGGGTTGCTACGATGGGCTATGCATTCACCACCAGATGGCACGGTAATCAGATTATAAATCGCTAAAACAGGTCAATTTTTTTAATGCATGCATTAGGACCATCAACTCTAATAACTAGATTTTGTTCTGACATCTTTTCATGGTGACGAGTGTTGATGTCATCGAAAAAAAAATCGAAAAATATCCAAAGTACCTCTCTGGCAACAAGCAACAATATTTCACCTCCCCTCCCTCTTGCCGTGTATCGTTTGACGGTAATAAATGTAAATTCTATTAATGGCCTTTGCTATTCGTGAGAGAGGTGGCTTTTGGTGATCGCGCCACCAGCAACACATGGCATTCACGCCCCCCCACCCTGAATCGGAATGGCTCCCTATGTTTTATGGGTGCTGAACCCTTCCCAAGGCAATCGAATTTATTGGGTCGTAATCGGCATTGTTCCGTCGATAAAATTCGCACACAATTTTGCATTTTACAGCATCGCCGCAGCCACGGTGAAGAAAGAAAGGTTACTTTTTTGCGGTCGAAATGTCAGAATTGGAGAGAGGAGAGTCAATTACCTGATCGCATTTCTGTTTTTGGGGGGTGGGTGGGTTTGAGTGTCACTTACGTCGATTGGCTTGTTGGAAAGGTCCACCAGACGGTCCTGCACGTGGAGACGGCCCTCGCGGAGCAGACCTGCGAATGCGAAAAACGAAAATTGGAAATTAGTGGAGAGATTTATTGGGGATTTTTCGGTTTTGTGAGTAAACAACTAAATCGCCATCGAGGCAGGCGTGGTGGGCTTGTATAAGTTCACTCGAAAAACAGATCGCTTGGATTAAATTCGGTTTTGTTTCCCACTGTCAGATCGCCATCATCCAGGCATGCTTTTACGTGAGGGATTCGCCGTTTGTTGGGGATGAAGATGATGACAGAGAATGAAGTTTGGGGGAGATATAAACAAGTAAAACTGTTTGGCACGAAAACGCACTTTCCTCCGGAGAACGGTAGGGGAGGGGGTGTCAGAAAGCCCAGTTCTAAGCTGTGTGTAATCTCCTTCGGATTATGGATTAGGTAAGCAGAACGAACGAAATTGCCGGAATGATGATGGAAGTTGACGTTGGGTGGTTGATGACGGGGATGACGAGGGGGAATAGAGTGGTGAGCAGGAAAAACGATTAGCATCATAGCTTTCAGTGGGAAAGCAGAGCTGTTATCTGAGTCGGAAGTTTAGTTTAGGCCGATGGTATAGTACACGCGTTGCGGCGCGAAGCGAAGCGTTGCGGAAAAGCGAATTGATCAAAGGCGAAGCGCAACGCGAGCTATGATATAGTGAACGCGTTTTTTCACGCGTTTGGTTGCATGGTGTTTTGTTGTTTTTCGCAGTGTTCAATATGGATTCGTCAGACGAAGAATATTTTGCCTCCCGGGGAACAATTGATTTTATTTTTAATAAAAAAGGGAATTCGCTGTGCATCCGATTAACCATAACAAAAGAAACGATGTACAGTAAATCTGAAGGGTGCAATTATGACTTCAAAGTACGCACTTTGCTTGAACACTGGAATTATTCATAAAAGGCCTAAAAAGGTTTTATACAAAAATGCCTAAAAAGGTTGTATGTCAAGAAGTGAATACATTTTAGGTATTTTGCAGCATGTAAAAGAGATTAGAAACAATGCATTTTTTCAATGGTGATTGTGTAAAGGATCTACCCCAGTAACCACAAGCATTATACTCAACCCAAAATCAACATCGGTAATGCGGGATCGCATTAATTCAACAGTTCTCAAGTAATAAAGCGTTATATAAGCTTGAAAAAGGAGTGATGCATTACCAATGCTATAATGCTACTTTAGCCATGTCTTATGGCATTACAAAAGATATAACTTTAGCTCGATCTTATTGGGACCCTTTTCAGCTTTAATCAAACTTCAATGACGCACTAGACGTAATACATATGCGCTATATATGCATGCTATTATAGCCTCGTGGTTATTTGGGTAGTCACTTTATGAAATGAAGATGGATAAGAAACTTAGCACCAACATCTCAAAACTTTGGATCTGCTTTTTTATTTAAATCAATGACATTCAGTATCAATTTATCTCAAAGCATCCACAAGCAAATAAAATACATCATAAGAACATGTTTCTTCTTGCTGGGATTGATGATTTGCAGGAGAAAGTTTTCATTTCCGGTTATAGTATCAATAAATAAAGATCAATCTAAATTATCTAATTAGTGCCTTGTAGCCTGTCCATGATACTTGATGATGGTTTGGCTTGCAATAACCCTTTTTGTTTTTACTATTAATTTTGTTCCGGCAAAGGCAGTCAATTAGAACAAATCGATGTTTCCACTTTGATGATGGCCTTGTTTTTATGTATTTTTTCTATGACACTGGAATAAGAAAAGAACTTAAAAGTATTCATTTTTTGGTATTAAGGCATTTTTTGACGTATGGAGGTTGTTCATTAAAATGCATAGAATGTAGTCAAAAAATTACTACCTCAGAATAACCGTGTAGAGAAATTCATCGGCTCTCGGTTTTGGTAAACATTTGTGGTTTTGTCCCGCAACACCTTTTTCGCAAAAACTGCATAAATGAAATTTTCCGCATCCATACCCATTTTGTCGATCACCGTCAGCAGAATAGCAACAAAACTGCCCAGCCGCAAAACCTCTAGCGTTTACGCGCGTCAAAACACCACCCGGGCTGCTTAGACGCGTTTGACGGCCGGTTCGCACCGCATCGCGTCGCATTGGCTATACCAGGTTTACGCGGTACGCATATATTTTCATCAAAAGTGCTTTGACGCGAACGCGTTCGCTCGCGTGAACGCTTCAAAACGCTTCCACTATACCATCAGCCTTAGTTGCGAAGGCATGACGGTCTAATGAAATTTTCATTATTTTCGAAAAACGAAAACGTCGAAGGTAGATTAGGCTACGAGAAAAAAAGTTCCGTGGGCTTTGTCTGATGCATCCTGGGAATGAGAATGATTCATCAAAGGAGGACTTCTGACGACGAATTCTTTGTTGGGGAAAAATTGTTTGAACTTAGAAATTGCTCATCAATTTTGATTAGGATCTTAAAGACTTCCTTTGCTTAAAATGGTGCTGTGTACTGGGCCAGACTCCTGCAGTGGCGTAGGAATGAAGGATTTCATTTGTTTCATGATAAATCATCTTGTATGAAGTCTGGATACATCGGCATCTGAATTGACAGCAGAAACAGAACTAACAACCAGGGTTGCCAAATTATTTTTCGTTCCTATTTTTAGTTTTTGTTGAAAAAATCTTGTTTATCTGTGTTCAACTGCAAAAAATCTTGGCAAAAATCTTGACAAAAATCTTAGCTTCAAACTTTGTGCTGTAAAAGTAGAATGGAAACTTTTAAGGTACCGGAATGCTTTTTTTTTATAATTTCTATTGAGTTGAATGCAATATAAAACAGATATATACTCATCAGAACACATTTATTGGGAGCGGTCGATACAAAATGATCTTTTCAATAGGGTGTAGGTGTAGTTATTGGTTTTCCTACATCACACAACAGCAAAACTATTTAAATATTTCATGGGAATAGGAGGGACCATCAGGGCACCCGATTGAAGCATTCTGGATGGGGAGAGTGGGAATGCCAACTGCCCGATTGCTAACAGTTTGTGAATAGAGGGTGAATGGAGGAGTGAATGAGGATTGGGGCATCCTCATGTTAGATGGCTTGCTCTTTTGACCAATTGTTCAATATTGTTGTTGGAAGAAGATTCTTTATATCCCTGTGGAAACGTATAAGTGATGTTGCCTATCGATCCATCTAACCCCTTTTTGGCCCTTCATGCAATGGCATGATAAGGATAATCAGTGGTTATTAAAGCTTGATCAAGTCTAACAGCGAGGAGAGCTCACTGCTGTCGGACTTAGGTTCTATGCTACAATGGGTGGTAGTACATATCATACATCACACCACAGCAAAACGATTATTCTTTCTAAAGGAAATTAGTAGTACAGAAATTAGTAGCAAGTTCGCAATGAACTTTCTTAGCAAGGGAAAAACCTGCTTCTCATCTACTCGTTTAAAACACAGCAGTTTTATCCAACAAGTTTTCAAATAATCCGCTTCTTCCACCTCGACGTCTTTGAAGATGATTGTGGTCCTCAGCTCACGAAATTCATTTTCGATGGCCTGTCACTAACCGCTTTCAAAGAAGCTCTTCGAAGTTTAGGACTCCTTCAAAGTGTGCAGCATTTTGGGGTCAACGCTTGATACAGTACCCAAGTAGCAATTTTGGTTTTATAAGGGTTCTGAAGAGCATGAATTAGACTTCAAGAATGCTATAAAACCTTGATAAAACCAGCAATGTTCAATGGGTAGTTAGAACTGGATTCGTTCCGATCGAAACGCTTAATGATCTGTTTAATCAACTCGGCATTGGAAGCACAGCAGATCGAGTAAAAAGACTCCTTTATGGTATAATTGAGAGTTCCGGATCGATGCATTTGTCCTTCTGCTGCCTCGATGTATATTTCCGAATTCTTACGAAGATTCTCTAAACCAGAAACTCCGAAATCCATCACGTGTCTTAGATAGTCATCCTCAAAAATGCTTGCAAGGAGAACCATTAGTGAGACTTCAGCTGATTTCACATGTTCGGGAGTTCCAGACTTTCTGACTGGAAGATACGGTTTGCTGGGTGGCCATACAATCTTTATCTTACGCATTTTTACTAAAAATTTTCGCTCTTTGTAAGTCACTAGCTGAACCCGGCGCGAGCTTTTGCTACGCATGCAAGTAAAGGAATAAAAATTTAATAGAACTGGCGCGCTTTTAATTTTTGTTTTTGGAATGAATTTGCTAAAAGTATTTTTGGTTTGCTAATGTGTGAAATTTATGCAAAAAAACGAAGGTTTCTGCTTTTAATTAAACCATTGGACCGGTAGTTTCTACCGGTTTTTCTTTCTTTACACGGTGTTCAATAAGTTCGGATACACTTTCAAAATTTGTTAAAAAAATGAAAACATGTTTTTTTATTTTTTGGATTTATGTTATTGAAAGCTATGTTTACAAGGAACGTTTACAACATTTCTCTTGGAATGACCCCCCCTTTGTACTCCTTAACGAGCTTCAAACGTTTCTCGAACGCGTCGCAGGCGGCACGCACGGACTGCATGGGCATTTCGTCCCAGATTTTGAGAATTACCGTCTTGAAATGATCCAAAGTGCTGACCTTGTATTCGTTCAGCTTCGCCATCATATAGGACCAAACAAAAAAGTCGAGAGGATTCAAGTCCGGGGAGCTGGGAGGCCACAAAGTTTTGTCCAGAAAGTCGGTTAAATTGTCCCGACACCAGGCTTGAACCACATTTGCCGTATGGGTTGGTGCACCGTCCTGCTGGAACACGTAGTGCTCATTGCCGTAGAGGCTTCGGAGACTGGGGGCAACAACCTTTTCCAAAACCTCAGTTTTGTAGTACGCCGCGTTGATTTTGACGTTTTTGTCAATAAACACCAAGGGTAGCTTACCACGTTTGCATACTGCCCCCAAACCATCACCGACGCGGCACTTTGGAACCGAGGATGTTTATATTGGATTCAGGAATGCTGTCCCTCGATGGCGCCCACACCCGGTCATTTTGCACATTGTGCGGCTGCTGCAGCACGAACAGTTTCTCGTCCGAAAAAACAAACTCCTGACCAGCGTGCCGAGAGAGGATCCTCTTAGCTCGATCCAACCGCTTTTTGCTGGTAGCCTCCGAAACGCCATGGACCTTACGTTTTTTGTAAGGCCTGAAACCAAGGTCCTTGGTGAGTATGGTGTGAGCGGTTCCAGTGGAAACGTTGAGATCTGCAGCCGTTTTCCGGATTGAGCGGTTCTTTTTGCGCCGAATTCGCTCCCTCACGATCTTGATGACCCGTGGCGTCCTCGCTGAACGCGGCCGACCGGATCTCGCACGGTCATTGGTCGAGGACGTCTCCCGGTATCGCCTGATGGTCGTGTAGACAAAGTTCCGCTTGACCCCATGCGATTTCAGCAGCCGGAATATATCGCCGGGTCGCTCACCGTTCAAAAAACGCTTAATTACGAAGTCCCGATACTCTTTCATCGCGCGTAACAAACGAACAACAACTAACAGAATGTCAACACCGCGCACATTCGGTAGCGTATGAATGAAGCTAAAGCTGACACCAATACCAATGCAGAATATGTACATGGCGCATACCTACGCAATGATGAAAACTTGTATTCGAACTTATTGAACACCGTGTATATAAGCATTTCTTAGAATTCTGTGTCTTTTCCGTATCCTGGCATTTTGAGCTAGATTTTCTCTGGCATAATCTTTGAATAACTTCTTGTGCATAATCTAGCACTGAGAGTAACTCAAGCACCCTCCAAACTCTTGACTAAGAAGGGGTTCAAACTTCTATCAGAACATGCAGCCTACCCGAGAAATACATATTTTGTGTTTTAGTTGCATGGATAATTCTCGTGTTTGGTTCAAATTGCTGTTTCTTTTGTTTGAGAGATCTCTCCCCCCCACCCTCCAGAGTAAAGGAGCCTCGAACCATCTAAAAAAAAACCTTCCCTCAAAAATCCCCACATGCCAAATTTGGTTCCATTTTCTTGATTAGTTCTCGAATTATGCAGATATTTATGTTTCATTTGTATGAGAGCCCCCTCCCCCTCTTACAACGAAAGGAAATGTTTCAAACCACCGTAGAAACATTTCCTGCCGTCTAAAACCTCCACATACCACACATGGTTCCATTTGTTTAATTAATTCTCGAGTTATGCTGAAATTTGAATTTCATTTGTATGGGAGCCCCCTCTTCCAGAGAGGGAGGGATCTCGAATTTCTCTCTTGGGAAGGTCCATTAATTATGTCACGTTGTTGGGAGGTAAGGGCGGTTTAAGAAAATGTGAGCAAAATTGCCTTCTACAAAGTTGTTTCCAACTATGAGGCCCTTCTTTTGGTGTGAGTGAAAACCAGGGTGTTTTCAGAGATATTGAAAATCTAACTTTTTTATTTGCCTTGATTTTTAAGAGCTTGATTGAATAAATTTTTCTGTAGCTTTTGAAATGACCGAATCAGAGCAATTTTTCCTACGTAGCTTAGGGTGTCCCTATAAAAATCAGTTATTTAGCTCTAACTTTTTAATGTCAAATTTTTGAGCAAAGTTTTCTTGGCATTGATTCTAGAACAATAATGGATACAACTTTTGGAGTGCTGAAATCATCGTATGGCAAACAAAAGTTATTATGGTTTTTGTGAAAAAATAGACCCGTTTCAAATGTTGGTCTCTCTAGTTGGGGCTGACAAAAACATTATTTCTTAACTGCATTTGAAAGTATTTTTATTATTACATATTAAGTCTGTAAACTGAAGAATTGAGTAAATCACAAATGAAAAGGGCGTAATTTTATAAGAAAATCGTAAATAACTCGCTAACGGTAAAAGATATCGGATAGCTTTATAAATCAAAAGCGACATCTTATTGAGTTCTAAAAACTATTTAAATAAAATTTTGTTGTCAATTTTTAAATAAAAAAATTAGAGCAAAAAATTTGTTTTTAGTAGGGACACCCTAAGTTATCTAGGGAAAATTGTTCTGAATCGGCTTATTCAAAAGCTACAAAAATGCTTTGCTGGCGACGTTGCTTGAAATAAGCTAGGTTACAATTTTAATAAAAAATGTTTATCTCTATTTCAGCAAATAAAACTGTACGTTTTATATTTCAACGAGCATAAGAACCAACCAAAAATGAGTCATCAAGATCTGATTCTGTATTTTTCGCAATTTGTTCAAATATCTTGCGGGTGGTTCTGCTGAGTTGCGCTGCAGCTTTTGGAGAATGGTTTTAGTTTCCTTTTCTCTGAAGTTTCTTAATAATTCACTGCGAAAGTCACTTTTCCGATCAGCCAATTATCAAAAATAGTCTTTATCTACGAACTTTTCCCGACATAGCTCCAAGTTCTTTTTAGCTATATCCGTGAAGTGAGTTATAACATTAAGGTTAATGCAGGTGACGTAAAGCGTTGAAGAGTATGTGAAAGGAGACTTTTTGAGTAGCTTCTTTAAAAACTCACAGTAAGAAGATCGACAGTCGTTGCGGAATGTCAAAACGTCTTTGTCGGAAATTTCTGCAAATTCTCTCACTTTCTTGATAGCAGACTTAGAGGCAAAACTGATTTCCACATCAAGGGCTAGCAGAAGATTGCTCTCCGACAGTTCTAAATAAAATCAATGATCGATTTTGCTTTGATTGCCAGATGCCCGGGCTTATCAAATTTCTCCATTGCGCTTTTAAGTAGTTCCGTCAAATCGACGAAAAGAAACAAATCTAACTAAAATTGCCGATTTTTCATGGGTTTCCTTCACCCGCACTGACGAAACTACCCATGCAGCATTAATCGTAGTAACCCATGAGTTAGCAGACAAAATTTGACAGCTCTATCAGTCGATCTCTAACCGTGATGGCAAAAGCAGTGAAGCAACTCCTTTCGGAAGCGTGCGCGTTCAAAGAACGGCACCCCGCTGCGTCGAAAACGGACATCGGGCGGCACTGTGTGGACGCCGGTTACGCCTGTTCCGGCATCTTTAACATCTTGGCACTATTAGACAACAATCAAAGCATCGAAAGAAAGCCCGGTTCCGGACGGCCGGCGACCCTGAGCGACAAGAAGCTCCAAAGAATGCTAAAGAGAAAGACCGAGGTAAAAGTGGCTACATCGCTGCGTGCACTTGGCCGGGAAAAAGTACCAGTCGAACATGAACATACATGTCAGGAAGCAAAAGTCACGTCCACGGGTTTCAGAGCTGCAGGAAATGACGCAGCGGCAGCGGCTGAATAAGACGGTCAAATCGATTTTCCCGGCGAATCGTGACGTGGCGGTGGTGATGGACGACGAGACCTATCTCACCCTGGATGGCAACGACTGGCAGGGGCACTTCGTATTTTCTTCCCCAACGAAGGAAGTTAGCTCCGAGGTGAAGTTCATTGCACCACCAAGTTCCCCAAAAGGTGCTGCTGTGGCTGACAATCAGCGAGAAGAGGATGTTAAAGTCGGTCTTCGTTCGCTCCGGACCGGCCGTGAACGGGAAAGTTTATAGTACCAAATGCCTGCCGAAAGTTGCGTCGTTTATCAAGAAATACTATAAGGTTGAAGACGAGGTGTTCTGGCCGGATCTAGCGTCGGCCCATTACTCAAGCGATCGTTGGAGGAGATGAAACGGCTGAATATCGATGTGGTCCCAAGTCAGCGAGCCTGCCCAACGTCCCCAGCTGCGTCCCATCGAGAATTTCCGGGCCAACCTGAAGCGCAAGATCTACTCCAACAATTTTGACATGAAAACTAAGGATAAATTGATAAATATAACGAAGAAAGAACTCAAAAACATGCCTACACGCATGTAGGCGAATCTTCCGGTTAACTGCCGGAAGGCTGCTCGCAACGGCGTAGATTTTTTTTGCAAGTAGCTTAAACAATTACCTTCCATGGGAAATTTATCAAAAGCAACTATGTGTCTGAGCTTTTTTTCAGAACGGAAAATTCCATTTTTTTTTAAATGCAAACGTTATAGGAGATTAGGTCTAGTATTCCCTGAGAAACAACTCGACCATTGCTGCAGACTTGATGACAAAATTTAGCATTGGTACCAGCATCTTATCGTCTACCGCATCAGCCACAACAACGAACACTTTTACTTGGAATACTGACGAAAAGCAGACATCTTGGACAAAATCTTAAAAATAATTCTACAAAACCCCTAGCGGATTTTAAAAAATTCATTATAATGTGATGATAAGATTATGAAATTCATGCAAAGCATTCTTCGTAGATTTCTCCAACAAATCCGGTTTTTCTCCAAGAATCACTTCAGGACTTATGTTATGGTTTTTGTGTAGTTTTTTCATGTCTCCTCCAGAGATCCATTAAGAATCACAAAAAAAAAAACACAAAAGTGCAGGGATTCCTCCATAAAAATCGCCACAAGAATGGTTGGGAACACTGCCGATGGGATGCCAGAAGGAACTCCTGAAAGAATCCCTACAAACTTTTGTGAAATACCTATAGAAACACCAGAAAGAATATCTGAAGAAATGTCTGAGAACTTTTCATAGAATCTTGGGGAAATTCCATAAAAGAAAATTAAAAGATAGTCTTTAAAAACTTATGAAGAAATCATTCATATAAATTTGAGGTTTTTGAGTGGACAAGCAATTGTCAAAAATCTAAAATTCTTGGCTTATCTCAAAAATCGGTAATCTTTAGATACAGATATCTGCATAAAAAAAAACTACAAGTGACAGTCCAATGAGGTGTCGTAGGACTAAGTAGCAATGTGAGTGAAATGTTTTAATCATTTGTTTCAATATTTCGCGACAGATGCCTTTTGTCAAATTCCAATTGGCATGCTGCTCTTGGCATAAGCTTGCTGTATGTTTGCTGCGCTTCGCAATAATATAGAGACCGTTCAAATTTCCGAGCCATGTTTGAAATTGTATAGAGGATTTAAGATATGGGGCGCAGGGAAAGCTGAAACTTTTTTAACCACTGCTGGCTTCTAGCACTGGCTTCTGGCAAGAATTTGATACGGCCTGTAAGATATATTCCAATTCAAACAAACTCTTTAGTTGGGATCTTCTTTGGACCTGTCGTATGGTCTTTTCACATTTTTACTAATATTGTGCGACAACTTATTAGCATTAACAGCATTACTAACGTCATATTTACAACAGTTCTCATCAGAGAACATTTCCTTCAGTCCAGCAACCAGTAATTCTTCAGTCATTTCCCGCGTTTCACGGCAGGACCATACACAACGACATCTGTTTAGTCTGAGATGGGGGACCACGGACACAACAGAACCATCGCACATTTTTTTCATTGCTAGCAGCTTTCATGTTTGTTTGGCGCAACGTACTCTTAGCACAAAACGGGTTCCGTTTCCTTCAGTTGTAGTCCCATCGATTTCTCCAACGAGATCCGTCTTTCGTATTATTAAATTCTCATCGATAAACGTTGTCTATTTTTGTATCTTTCTGGGAGGTTCTAGGTCAACAGTAGCTTTCAGGGTTGCAACAGTAGCTTTCAGGGCTATATAAGGGTAGGATATGTATTCAAATATATTGATTGAACCTTTTGGAAGGTCAACAGTAATTACAATGTTACGCTACGTATTCAACCATATTCAGTGAATATTTTCGAACGTAAAATCATCCAAACTGTCCTTGATTTCAGAACATATGATCTACAGTTGTAACAGTAAGTGTTTAGAGTGTACAAAGGGACAGTATGTATTTAATAACAATGATTGAATAGTGTTAAAGACCAACATACATAATGCCACAATCTTGGGATATTCTAGGTACTCCAAACTGTCTTTGAGCTCAAAACATAAGATCTACAGTTGTAAAAGTAGTAGTTTTGAGGTATACATGTTGACCATGCGTATGCCAAAATATTCAATGAACCTTTCGGAAGGTCAACAGTCACTATTTTATAACTTTGCGATCCTCTATGTAATCCAAACCGTTCTGGAGTTCAGAATTAGAAATTTACGTAAGTAACAGTAGTTTTTTGGGCTATACAAAGCTACGTCACGTATTCAAGTGTATTCCGTGAATATTTTCAAACGAAATTTTTTTTCAAGAAAATTATTTTGGGATGGTCTAGGTCAACCATACTGTCTTCGCATTCAGAACTTAAGATTTACAGTTGTAACAGTAAATTTTAGACAATAAAAATTTACAAAAAAATATTCAAACATATTCAATTAACATTCTTAAAGTCAAGACACATTATAAAGCAGTATGACATGTTCCAGGTCATCCAAACAATCTTTGAGATCAGAACATAGGACCTACAGTTGTAAAAAAAGCATTCTAGGCTGTGCAAAGCTACGATGTGTATTGAAACATATTCATTGAATATTTTGGAAGAACAACAGACATTATGAGATAATCTCTGGATGTTCTAGGTTATCCAAGCTTTCCTGGAATTCAAAACATAAAATCTGCAGCCGTAGATTTTAAGTTTTAAGTTGTAGCTTAGAATCTACAGCTTACTGGACTGAACAAAGTAACAATTTGTATTTTACCAAATTAAGTGAGTCTTCTGAAAGGTGAACAGATATAATGAGATATCTTGGGATGTTCTAGGTCATCAAAATTGCCCTTGAGTTCAGAATTTAGGGATAAATAGTCGTAAAGTTAGCTTTATAATCTACGAAAGGTTACGCTATGCATTCAAACACATTCAAACACAAGCTTCTGTGAGCTCACCAGTCATGATCAGAATGTCTTGGGATGTTCAGGTTCATAAAAAGTGACCTTGAGTTCAGAACTTAAGATAAACGGCAGTAAGCGTAGCTTTTTGGGCTTTACAAAGCTGCGATAAATATTCAAACATGTTCAATTAATATTCTGAAACGTCTACAGATATCCTCGAATAACCTTGTTAGGTTTAGCCCATTCAAACTGTCCTTCAAAACATAAGGTGTACAATTGTAACAACAGCTTATACAAAGTTAAGTTACTTTGTTTGGCAAAGAATATGTCATCAATTATGTCATCATGTAAGTAGGTCTTCCAGGACATTCAGGTGGGTTAGCGTTTGCCAGGGCATCTATTTTTTTGGTGTATATTTCTCGACATTATATTGTGTGGACCGATCGCTTAATTTGGTTGACTATTGAACAATGGGTACAAGTGATTTTTTTGAACTTTTTGCAAATGGCCTTACGAAAATAGTGACTTTAGTGACCATTTTCCGAAAAATAGTGACTTTTGGATGCAAATAGTGACTTTTTAGTGACTAGACTCAAAAAAGCGACCAAGTCACTAAAAAGTGACCTGCTACCAGCCCTGATCCAATCAGGAACCGTTGAGCTGCCGTTCATCCCTGAATTTCCCGCCATCGTGACAATGTCACCAAAAGTCGTCTCTACAATTTTATTCTCACACTTTTATCTTATATAAAACGATCTAAATGAATCAAACGCAGTAACTGAATCGTACGCAATTAATTCCTCGTTTCTTCCGATTAATGTTCGCACTGAAAAAATGACGGAGGTTCTTCTTCTTCTTCTTTATTTATCAGAGCGACTTCAACCCTACGGGCCATTCGTCCCTCAATAGAGCATCTAAAAGGTGTACCCTTTTATATCCTCCACTGCTGCATATGAGATTTCTCTTACCTAAATTTGAAGTCTGTGATAGGAAAATACTTGGCATGTAGTTAATTTACTCAGCAAGCCGATTTAAATAGGTTACTGTTGAAAATCAATAGTTTTCGATATTGGAATCGACGCGTAGAAATTTAGAAAACATTTGGAGAAACGACTGAGATATTAGCGCTCAAAACCTGACCGCTTTTCTTGGTTCTGTGTCAATCTCGATAAATCTGTACATGTGGCAACCCTGCTAAGAACTAACAAGACAAAACCACACGATCAGCATTTACTGTACATCCGTAGCAGTGTAAACCAGATTAAACCGAATAATCAACTTGCATCTTATCTGAAGGAATCTTGGCAAAGCTAATTATTCCCCCTTGAATGTCACTATCTGACGCTGGTAATTTTCCGCAAGCAAAGGACCCGCTGAAAAACTTTTAATCCCATTTGCTATGCCAATGGTGGCGCAAGCAAAAGCCTACTTGGATGCAAACTTACGTGGGCAATTAAGCTCGATTGTGTCGGTTATGTCGACCACATTGCCAAGTGGAAGAAAATTGCGACCTTGTCCCTTTGCCAACGAACAACACGAGTAACACAAGTGACAAATGCTAGCGGAAGCAACTTTGTCTACGGCTGAACTGCACAGCTCAGGTCATTCCCCGGAGCTTCTGGGACACGGCAGTTCCTAATTAGTATGGCAAAAGTTTTCTCCCTTTTTCGCGGAAATCGACACATGGGGTGGGTCGAGTCATTGGCGAAACTTGCGGACAATTTTTCCGACTGCCAATCGAGGAATTCAAGTAAAGCTAAAGTGAGGTTAAACATCGCAGTATCTGAAGCTGCAATTGATAATAACTTTCTGGCTATTTTTTAAACTGTATGAAATTAGTATAGAGCTCGAAAAACCATTTTTCAAAGGCGCCAACTACTACTTTTAACCTCACTTTTGCGTCACCTGGATTCCTCCACAATATTCCCCTTCCCACAGCTCGAGCAATGCTAACGACGTGATTTGACAGTTCCCTATGAAATTGAATGACCTTCAATTTAATTGGATCGCAGCAATCTAAATTACCGATGCCTGGGGGATTTCTGTCAACCCTGCCCTTGGCAACCGTTCTTGAGTTTCCTTCCAATTTTAATCGGCGTTCTTCGAGGCACGACATAGCGACATTTGAATTCATTTGAAAGTGCTGAAACCTACCTTGCATCAGCATCACGTACCGGCCGATGATTTTCGTGCTGCTGGTGATGGTTCCACGGCTTCCACCCCGCGTCGTAGAAGATCCACCGATGCCGGTTTTGAGCAGAATCTTGGTGGTCTGCTGTCGCAGCTCGACGACCACCGTCTCGTCCTCGTCGGCCGATCGCGCCAGGGGCCATATGAAGCTCTGGGAAATTGAAAAAAGTTTTTTTTGTTTTTCGATTTCAGAGAATGCAAGGAAAGAACGATCACAGTTCAATGAAAGAAATAACACCGAAAGCAATATGAATCGATTGTCTGATGGTACGGCACAAACTTGAGGAGAAGCCTACAACAGAAATTGAATTCGATGGATGGTAAAATGAATTAAAGCTGAACAATGCATTAGGTCCTGAGTAACATTGAGAGATTATTTTCACACCTTTTATAACCGTACTGTGTGTTGAAAATACTTGAATTTATTTTTACACAGCCGTATGAACGCAAGGAGAAATTCGACGAGGAGAGTTCTCCAATGTTACTTAGGACCTAATGCATTGTTCAACTTGGTTTGATGATTGCATTGCACTAGTTACTATCTTCAATTGAAACTTCGATGCGATATAGATTGCGATTGAACATCCTTTAATTTGTATCATAAAATTCACTAACCTGATTGACATCCACGAATTCCGTGCTACAATTGAGTTCCGTCGTCGTGTGAGCAACTCCTGAAAGGATAAAGTTGAAGAAAGAGAAAAAAAATTACTAGGCAGCCAGCGTTTTTCCACTTGAAAGTTAAACCTTAGCGGAGCGGAGTTTCCAAAGTTTCCTCCCCGATTCCCCGCAAAATTTTCAGTCAATATTATCAACCGCCTACTCTGCCAAACCCCAGACTAAGTGCCCTCGGGCAATTCTCACCGGAGAAATTTCTTCGAAAAACCCCCGGCAAACTTTGCAGTAAAAGGTAAAACAAGAAAAAAAAAACCTGGTGAGGGTAAAAGTTTTCCTATGCCCTTTTCCTACCCCTCCCCGCCCCACCAACATACAAGATGAAATCGGCTGGATAAACATTAACCCGGTTTGGTCTTGAACGCGCCACAAATTAGCTTGTGTTTTTCTTGGGAATTGTTCGCACGTATAAATTGAATTTATTACCTCTGACTAACCACGGGCACAGCAGGCCCCGAGGCCACTGCATCGTCTAGGTCTCCGACCCGGGGCAACAGCTGAATCGGGAAATATTTTCGCTTTTTCTTATTGGCAATGGATTAGTAGGTTGACGGTGGTGGTTTTCCCTCGTTCCAGGGCGCCCGGGGATGATTAATTGAAATGGAAAACCACACTTGGACAGCCCGTTTTACGACAAGCGACAAACGAGCTTACAAGAGAGGGGGAAATATTTAGGCGAAAAGTGCGATAGGAAAATCGCTTTTCGCATACGGTCGGTGCCGTAAATTGATTTCATTTGAGATGGGTCACGTTCTTGTCCTTTTTTTTCTCGCTCTCTCTCTCTCTTCATGTAACATCCTTTTTCCGGACATCAATGTTGTCATGGATTGCTTTGAAGATTTCCGCCTAATCAAACTTCATTAGGCGTTAACTGAAACGATAAGTGCCTAGATCGGACTATGATTGCAATGGTCAATGGGTTTCAAGGATTAGGATAAATCTATTGCAGCATTTTTATCGTATTGTATTGCCGCAAGCACACAGTAAAATCTACCCAAAAAAAACTAGCAGTATAACATTATTTCTATACGTTTCTAAATCTAAAAAAAAAAAAATCTAAAAAAAAAAAAATGGTTAATTTACAACTCATTTAACGTTTTCATTAATAAACATGGACCAAAATGCCAATTTGTCGTGGGTCTAAAGGGCGATACGGTCAAAATTTGGTCAATATCAACTTGACGTATTTCTTTCAATTTTGCATTTAAAAAACCTGAACACCCCTCATTTTGAAGGTGTGTGTGTAGAATGTTGCTCCTATTTTGATTTTGGAATTCACTCTTCAGTTGTCAAAATGCCGTCCAAGCAAGAAGAGCAGCGTATCAAAATTTTTCTCGCGCATCGCGAAAATCCGAGCTACTCGCACGCAAAGTTGGCAAAATCGCTAAAAGTTGCCAAATCAACCGTTACAAATGTAATTAAAGTGTTTGGGGAACGTTTGTCGACAGCCAGGAAGTCTGGATCGGGGGGAAATCGAAAACTGGAAGCCGCTGAGACGACAAAGAGAGTTGCCGGTAGTTTCAAGCGAAACCCTAACATATCTCTCCGAGATGCCGCAAATAAGCTGGGTGTATCGTCTACAACCGTGCATCGAGCCAAAAAACGAGCCGGACTATCGACTTACAAGAAGGTAGTGACTCCAAATCGCGATGATAAACAAAATACGACGGCCCAAGCGCGATCCCGGAGGCTGTACACGACGATGCTGACGAAGTTTGACTGCGTGGTAATGGACGACGAAACCTACGTCAAAGCCCGACTACAAGCAGCTTCCGGGACAGGAGTTTTATACGGCAAAGGAAGGGAAAAGGTAGCAGATATTTCGCTAGCACACGAAACCGCCAAAGTTCGCAAAGAAATATCTGGTTTGGCAAGCCATCTGTACCTGTGGCTTGAATAGCAGAATTTTCATTGCTTCCGGGACTGTCAACCAAGAAATTTACGTGAAAGAGTGTTTGAATAAACGTCTGCTGCCTTTCCTGAAGAAACACGGTGGTTCCGTACTGTTTGGCCGGATTTGGCATCTTGCCATTACGGTGAAAAGGCCATGAGTGGTACGCCGCCAACAACGTGCAGGTGGTTCCCAAGCGACAAGAACCCTCCCAACACGCCAGAGCTCCGCCCAATTGAGAAATACTGGGCTATTGTCCAGCGGAACCTAAAAGAAGACCAAAAAACTGGCTAAGGACGAGCAGCAGTTCAAGGCAAACTGGCTTTCTGCGGCGAAGAAGGTGGACAAGGTGGCTGTACAAAATCTGATGGCAGGGGTCAAGCGTAAGGCCCGGCAATTCGGATTTGGAAAAGCGGAAGCCTAACTGAATGTTTTTCCTGAATTTTATACTAATTGAACTTGAAAACGAAATTTAATTTGATTTTTTAAATAAACGATTTCACCGATTTACACGCGTTTTCCCTTGACCAAATTTTGACCGTATCACCCTTTAACACAGTTTAATGTACATAACCTCATCTAAAACATAACAGTATTTCTGTTTCAGTTTTACATTTTAAAAATTCTACAGTTACAACATCGATTAGTCAGTTTTCTTTAAAACTAAAGCGACCTTGCACCAACTCATGACCACGGGATACGATGACCTACTAGGAAACTGATACGACTTTAGAAGAGACCGGTCGGAAAAATTATTGTGCACAATAACTGCAAAACGGAAAAAACGACGCTGCACATCGCCGTTTGCGTCACACACAAACACAAACTGACTTTCAGACTGTTATCTGTCACTGTAGTGTTAGTGTCAATTGCTTTCGTTTGCTTTATGGGCCTTAAACAGCACACTAAAAAATCTGTAATCTCTTCATACAGATATCAGTATGAAAAAAAAAAATAAAAAAATCTGTGTCAATCTAGATAAATCTGTGCATGTGGCAACCTTGAATAAGGTGCTTGTGTGTGATCTAGTTGGTCATTTGGTAAGGCGCAATGTGGAACTGATGAAATAACCTGCTTATTCAAAAGACCTACAAGGTTTTAATGATTCAAATGTAAACGATTTTAAATTCGTCCTTTTAACTCTTCTTAACTAAAGAGTTTATTATGTTGGAATTTCTCAAACATTCCTTTCTTGCCAATTGGCAACCGGCTAAAATAGTTTTAGTTTTTCATTTGTCACATTCCTTACGCTGTACAATTTATAACACAACTTGGTAATTTGAGAGTTCTTTATATTGTTCAGAAGCGCAAATGTAAAGCAAGCTTACGGCAAAAGTAGCATGCACATTTGTACGACTGCATTTTTATTCATAAGCGTAGCCAGGATTTAAAATAGGTTAGGGCCTGATATTTGAAAGAGAGAATGAGAGAGATAGAGAGAGAATTACACCGTCTTCAACCAGTGGTTGCACACTGCACACATAACATTATACAACGGACAATACAACGCTCGGTGGACCAGTAGAGTAGAAACATTTTCACGTTTGCCGGCTAGAGCAGGAATCGAGCCCTCACCTAGTGAAAATCTGCCTGAACGACGGGTGGATTATCTTCTCTACGCTTACCAAAAGTATTTTACAATACCCGTCAAATTTTGGCAACAAGATTCAATAATTGTAGGCTTGTTCTGGAATTAAATCTTGTCACATCTTGTCACAAAATCGAGGCAACTTGGCGCTTTTTCATTGAGGCAAAGGGGCAATCTATCAAACATTAACACTAAGGAGTGTATCGAAAAGTAGTTATAAACATTCGATGCGTTATTACGCATAAACTACTGAATATATTTTTAGCGTGTAAGCGCCATTTGCTTTGTTTACATGTCAAAAATGATTATTCGGTTCATTCATTTCCGTTGATAAAGTTGTATTCAAAATGTCGCGAATTGAATTTGAGACTAAAAGAAAATTCTGCACACTTGGTGCACCGAAAAGGGTGTTGCTTACAGCCAGATTGCGAAAAGAGTAAATGTTCACCCGGCAAGTGTAAAACGCATCATCGAAAAGTTTGGTAAGAGTGCTCCCTCAAGGATTTACCAAGAAGTGGCCGGAAACCCGGCTCCAGCAACCCGATTTGGACCAAAAAGTTGTGGATTATATTCAACGGAACAAATCTGCCTCTACTCGCGATCTAGCCAAGAAGTTCAGGACCAGCATCGGAATGATTCAACGAATCAAGCGCAGGAATGACTTGAAGACGTACAAAAAGCAGAAAGTGCCCAAACAAACTCCGGAACAAAAGTCTCGTGCCAAAACCAGGGCTCGAAAGCTGTACAGCTGCATTTTGGACAATGTCGACCAGTGCATTTTGATGGATGACGAAACATACGTTAAAGAAGATTCAAGAACGCTACCGGGGCCGCAGTTTTATACTAAATCTGTTGGGGAACGTGTGCCAACCACCAGATACGACTGTTGCGATGGAGAAATTCGGTCAGAAGGTGCTCATTTGGCAAGCTATTTGCACATGTGGCTTGCGTTCTTCAATTTTCTATACAAAAGGAACTATAAATGCTGAGATTTATCAAAAGGAATGTTTGAAGAACAGGTTGCTACCATTGTATAGAAAGCACCAGTCCCCTCCTCTCTTCTGGCCTGATTTGGCATCGGCACATTACGCCAAATCCACTCTACAGTGGCTGACGGAGAATAACATCAAGTTCGTAGAAAAAGACATCAACCCACCAAACTGTCCCCAGTTGCGACCGATCGAACGCTATTGGGCAATAGTCAAGCGTATAAGGAGTGTATCGAAAAGTAGTTATAAACTTCCAAATAATAAAATAGGCATGAAAACATGGTTAAAATTAACATACTATTTCAGTTTATTATAGCTTAACATGTTTACAAAAGATCCAAACGGAAAAACTAGTCATCATGTTCATTTCTGTAGAATGCCCGTACCTTTGATTTGACACCTGCCATCAAATTCTGCACAGTGACCTTTGTGCACTTCCTGGATGCCGCTGCCCAATTTTTCTTAAAATCGGTCATATTTTGGGACACTGTACCATCCTTCTTAAATAAGGAGTGTATCGAAAAGTAGTTATAAACATTCGATGCGTTATTACGCATAAACTACTGTATATATTTTTAGCGTGTAAGCGCCATTTGCTTTGTTTACATGTCAAAAATGATTATTCGGTTCATTCATTTCCGTTGATAAAGTTGTATTCAAAATGTCGCGAATTGAATTTGAGACTAAAAGAAAATTCTGCACCTTGGTGCACCGAAAAGGGTGTTACTTACAACCAGATTGCGAAAAAGTAAATGTTCACCCGGCAAGTGTAAAACGCATCATCGAAAAGTTTGGTAAGTGCTCCCTCAAGGATTTACCAAGAAGTGGCCGGAAACCCGGCTCCAGCAACCCCGATTTGGACCAAAAAGTTGTGGATTATATTCAACGGAACAAATCTGCCTCTACTCGCGATCTAGCCAAGAAGTTCAGGACCAGCATCAGAATGATTCAACGAATCAAGCGCAGGAATGACTTGAAGACGTACAAAAAGCAGAAAGTGCCCAAACAAACTCCGGAACAAAAGTCTCGTGCCAAAACCTAAAAATTGATTCAAAAGTTAGGGGGCCTCCCCTCTGCCCCCCCCCCCTTGGCTACGCCTTTGATTTTAAATTTTACAAACAAACGATGAAAATATTTTGTGTACAGGATGGATGATTATCCATCGGTGTTGGAAGGATCGAGGTAGGCTTGCGTGTGAACGGACGTCAAGTTTGATTTTTCGGTGGCATTTGTTTTTCGCTCTTCAGATATATGGAAATCGATAGTATTTATTGAAGAAATTCAGTTCTCTTGTTACTGAATGTAAATTGATGTGTTGTGAGATGATCGGTTGCTGTTTGTGTGAAAATTGTTTGCTATTTTACATCGCTGCGTACGTGTTGGTTTTTACGCTTCTGGAAGTATCTGGTGGAAAAAGGATTAATTTACTGGCGTGAGAATAGGATGGGCCAAATCAGTGATTTTGGAAAGTGCATTGAAATTTTAGAATCCGAGTTACAGTAGTGTTTGTGACTACTGCCTGTAAGAGTAACAATGTTGCATGTAAGTATTTTTCCGTATCCACCTTCTTTCTTCGCCTGATGCAAATCCTCTGGATTTCTCTATTTGAGAATCATGGAAGCTCACTTTCTAGATCTCAAAACAATGGGTATTGAAACATTCAAAGCTACCATACAGAAGATATGGGATGAAATCCCCGAAAATCAGGTGCGTGCCACTTGCGATGTCTTTCAGAAGAAATTAAGGGCAATAATTAAAGCTTAAGGCGATAGAATCGAAATGTAAAAATGTACACATAAACAAGAAAATATAAGAAACAGAATAACAAAGAAACATTTAAATTATTTGTCTTTTCGTGGGAGATACAGTCTTTGTTTCATGCGTCACTTATTTGGGCCTACCCTGTATACAGTCACTTTGTTCATTCCATATACCATGTCTGTCCTAAATCAGTTAAAGAACCTTCTTAAAAAGCGATTTTAAACATGTAGAAGTTACGGCTATTCATTGTGATGGAAGTGTCGTGTCGAACTCACACCATGAAACTCTCCCATCTCTTAATGTTTGTGATTTCCTAAACCAGCTAGAATTTGTGAAAATTCTTCAAGTTTCACAATTTAAATAGATCAAATGTTTTATTACTCGTACAGAGCACTTTACTTCGCGAATTTTCAAAATATAGAGAAGAAACATAAATTGACAATATGTTAAGGTAATGCCATGTTGTTAATGCAGTCTGAGAAATCTGATAAGTTCTCTTTCAACACCCGCACTTAGATATTTTTCTCATTTGGCGCTATAACCATAAGCCGTAAGAGGCTAGGACTAAAGTTAATGCTTAAGTCTCAATAGTTTGGAGAAAAAATGGAGCATCACTTAATCTTCTTCGACTCGATGCTCATTTTTAATCGACATCGAACATTTTTAATAAATGTTTGTTCTGTACACCAAACAGGGCATTCTGTTTAACTATTCTCTCCGCCTATACATTTCACCTTTCCTAATATCTTCTAAAGGCTACGTGGGTTCCCCGTGTCTTCTTAAGGTATATCGGGAAGGTTAGTAATCGCGAAATTTATTTGTGGATATTAGTGCGAGAAGATACGTATCAGTAATTGGCTTCGTTGCATGGTGACATGCAATGTCTTCAACGAATTATTCCTCGTCAGAGTTCCATCCATGAAGTGTACATACGTCAATACTAATGCTAGAATCACCCATCGGTGTTGGAAAATTCAACGAATGATGCATTCCGGCAAGTATAAAGATAAATTAGAAGAAAAATTAGTATCTTCCATTTTAATTCTAACTACCTTTGCTTATCTTCGACAGATACGCATATTTCGTCTACAATGTGCAGACTTCTTCAGTGTCTCGTACTAATAACTCGACTTATTTACAAGTCGAGTTATTAGTACGAGACACTGAAGAAGTCTCTGCACATTGTGGACGAATTATGCGTATCTTGTCGAAGATAAAGCAGAAGTAGTTGGAGTTAAATGGAAGATACTAATTTTTCTTCTAATTTCTAGTTACAGGTATTCCACTAAACAGCTCAAACCCTCTAGGATTCCAGTATAAAGAATGTTTTTATCACGGACAACGTTTTGGTTTTCGAACATGGCATTCCGACTCATTATCCTCTATTTATTCCAATGACTGCTATGAACAGTTGTTCTATTGTATTAACAATTCGCGTCGGATAGAGTTTTACTTCTAGGAAGAAATAAATTTTGAGAAACTGTGAAAGTGAAAATAAATGCAATGCCCAATTGTTTCGATGCCAACCGTATGCGCCAATTTCGGAAGCACATTAAGATCGAACGGGAAATCCTCCGAAACAACCATGTACCGATGCCAAGCAAGCTCGTGGTTATCGGGTGAAATTGAGAGCAGCCAGAGTTGGGACGCTGGAAAGGGCCTTCAAAACGAGGCCGTATTGTAATTAAAACTAAACGGCCCTTTTCAGGACCACCAAAGGCTTTCTAAAAAGTGTAGTTACATGCTTATTATCTAGTGCTGGTCTAACGATACATTAGGCCCATACCCATGTTATTTTGGTCATACTTCGCCTTACGGCAAGGGTAAGGCTCAAATGAAAATTGTCGTGAACAGAAAATAATGTAAACAGTTTGAACCCTAACAGTTTTATCATTTCTCGATAAATTTGCGAGGATTTTGCTTCAATCAGGTGGAAATTTTCGTGACTTTCAACTATCGAAAATACTATTAATTATTGACTTGGAATTCCTTAACAGACCCTGAACACTTTATTACGTGATAAGGATAATATCCTCCATCATATTGTTGTACTTAATACTATATTCAAATACAGGGTGCGGCAGACAATAATGCGATAATTTGTTCTTTTTCTTTCAAATCCCATTTTCAATTTTTATAAAGTCCTATTAAACAAATTTATTCAAAGTGTCCTCCATTTTTATTAGTAACATCCTCGAGCCGATGCCGGAAGCCAGAGCATGCCTTTCCGACGCAGTCCTCCGACATTGACTGCCATGTGCGTGTTATGGTTGACTTCAGGGTTTTCACACTAGGGTGTGATGTTTTGCAGGCTCGTGCTTCAACATATGCCCTAATCGATTAATCCACCACAAACCTTCGACCAAAACTTCATGTTATCGTTCAACCATTGTTGGCTTCGATTGAACGTGTGCACGATGCTCCATCCTGCTGTAGGACAACGTTTTAGTCCTTGGAGAAGTTGGCCTTCACCCAGGGAAGCACTTGGTCCTTTAAAATACCGATATACATGCTTAAACGCTTTTCGTCGGAGAACAGGATCATCATTTTTTCCTTTTTCCAACAAGGAATGCAATCTCTTTGAACGAGTCACTCGTAGTTACTTGACCCGGTCCGTAATCAAGTGGCGTTTCACTCTAGCACTGGAAAATGCATGCAAGTCTTCTTTGATGATTCTCCGTATGGATTTCTCCGAAATATTGGCTTCCTTTGCAAGTTTTCTTATGGAACGCACCGAGTTGCGAGCAATTTTTGCACGGGCCGATTTGATCACGTTTGGCGTACGCCCGCTTCCCGGCTTCCGCTGCTTAGGACCATCCTGCAGTGCTTTTATTATGCGGTAAACTGTTGCCAATTGGCACTCTACCACTTTGACAATCTCTTTCGGCTTCTTCTGGGCGAGCAACAAACTGGTGATCACTTCTTTCGCGAACATGTTGACGAATTTGCAATAAAACAAATAGAATGTTTGGATGCAGCACTTGAAAGTAAACATATACATATACACTTTCGACAGAAATTAGTCACTAGCTACACGAATTAACCCAATATTCAAGTTTGAACATTTTCGCATTATTTTCTGCCGCACCCTGTATCATATGGATATCAAATGGGGTGAAGTTACATCCTCAAATATACCCAATTTGATGCTTATAGACCGATATTACATCCATATCCCTCGAAAGTTTCTGACTTTATTACAGGAGTTGTGTAACTTTTCGTGATACATACTATCAAATGGCTTTCTAAACTTATCCAAGCAAGTGTGTATATCTAGTTGAATATCGCTTCCAGCTCAAATGAGTGATTAAAAAATGTAATCGATCGTTGCATATTAGGCTGAGCCCAGGGACACATACCCTATTACTGAATTTTTGAATCTTGATTCATCGTCACCATGAGAAACTCTGGAAATCCTTAAAAATAATTAGACATGTATGTGGCATGTATTGCAAGAGCGCAGTGGAAGCTTTCTAATATCTCTTTTCAATAATCCGTTAGTAGTTCCTTCTGTGCTAGTTGCACTTCCACATAGGGAGCATTCAATGCCTATACTAATGCATAAAGCTGTATATAGTGTAGTTAGGCATAATGATTTTCAGTGTCCAGTCAAGAAGACGTCCGGAAATTTACCTGCTAAGCTATCTGAGACCCATTTCGGTGTTCCCCCGGTCACATCCAATTTGATCAGGATAATTTACCTTCCATTCAACAGCTCACTCAATCCATTTTCTTTTATCGATGATACGATGGTTCCGTTCACCAACTTAATGACTTTCCTAATACACAAATAAAATAATTCAATGGAACTACCTGATAACCGCGCTTACAGCGTTTTTCGGTAATTGAATGTTTGCATTCTCCGCCCATCATCGTCCTAAGCGAGCTGAAAGCCCGTTCCACCTCGTTCCAGCGGAGGGCGGTGGGCCAGCAATCAATCTGTTTACAGAGGATATTAGCTACTGGTAGGTAAACAAATAAACATTCCCACGGGGAGCTGATTCCGAGTGGCGGCTCTCATCAAAGAGTGAAAATGTTTTGACCAAACGATGGTTTTAAGTTAAAATTAGCCCTTTGTCAATGTTGACTCAATGGATGCGGAAAAGTCAACAAACTTTCCGACTACCGTGCTTACATTGGACTTCCATCAAGGTGGATCCCCGGTTGCCCGAGGCCATCTTCAGTCATCTGTCTGTTCTATATGATGACCCTCTCGACGGGATGGGAGAAATGTTATTTGATTTTCTTCCGGTACGACCGTTTCGTCCGTT
This sequence comes from Aedes japonicus, assembly GCA_034211315.2. Lineage (NCBI taxonomy): Eukaryota > Metazoa > Arthropoda > Insecta > Diptera > Culicidae > Aedes > Aedes japonicus. The sequence continues at coordinate 73,897 of JASCZW010006986.1, read as the reverse complement.
TAGCTGTTTGATGTTCCGTCGGAATTCTGGGTTCGGGGGGAAAATGTCATTTAAAAGTTTCCCTACAGTTGGAAATTGAATTTCTCGCTCCAATCACGTCTGCGGATCACGTGAACCCTGGTAGATTAAAGCTCCAGGATAATCATGCAAAAATGCAATTCAAACAAAATGCACCAAGAGCCGGGAAAGAACAGAGCCGAAGAACGTGCTCAAGTGATTGCAGTGCTCATTTCTCATCCGGGCACTGAAGAATGCTCCCACAGCCTCTACTTGGGGTCCTGCCAGTGACGCTGATAATGGTCAATTTTCTCTAACAAGGAATGCATGAGTTTGTTTGTACAACAATGAAGGTGCTTCCGCATTTGAATGCAAGCTCATCTTTCCCGGAGCGGAGTGACGTGCTGATTGGAAGAAAAGTCATCGTCTGCCGCTTTGCCACTTCATCGATCCAATTTTCCACATATTCCACTCTAGTCCAATCCAATCCGAATGGTTGGCGGCCGGTTTTGAATTGGCAGAATGATACAATCAAGTGCCGGATGGAAAAGGAGGCGTTGCTTGGAAGCTGGATGAGTGTTCTCAACCCTTTTTTTCTTTTTTTCTTTTTCTTGGGAATTGAAAATTTGGAATAAGGTTCTTTTGAACTTTTTTTGCTTTGAACTTTTGAAATATATTTTATATCAAAACTACTGAGCAATAATACAAGTTAAGGATGTACCACATCAAATTGCATCATAGAAAAAACGCTGTAGAAAATTTCAAATTGGGTATTTTCTTTTGAAAATTTGGGTTGAAGTAGTTTAGAGTGCATTTTTGTTTTTGTATTTTTATCGCTGTCAGTTTTTCGAAAATTGAAAAAATAGCGTCACCCGAAAAGCAACGTCGCGAATTGATTTTGCGCAATCACCTGAAAATCCTAAACTCTCTCATCGGGACATAGGAAAACAACTCGGAATTTTGCAGTCAGCGGAGACTCGTGTGATTAAACGTTACTACGAAACTATGAGCATCGAACAGAAGGAGTAATGCGGTTAGAATGGATATTCTAAGGAGTGTATCGAATATAAGCTATCCACATACATTTGCGTAGTACGCATGTATTTGTGATGGTTTTTTATGCTCTGAACACTGCATGCTGTGCGTTTGACTGTCAGCTTTCTTTTGTTTACTTGTTTGTGCGGTTCGAATTCTGCATTTTCAAAATGTCGCGTATTGAAAAGGAAGTGAAAATTAAGGTTCTGGACACATGGCTAAGTGAGAAGGGTATTACTATGCGAGAATTGGCGAAGCGGTTTGGAATTCATCATGCGAGTGTTAAAACCATCATTAATAAGTTTGGGGAACACTATTCTTTGGATGAGCTACCAGGAAGAGGCGGAAAACCCGGTTCTTCCAACCCGAAACTGGAGCAGAAAGTGGTATCTCTAATCATGAAGAACAAATCAATGTCAATACGTGATTTGGCCAAAAAACAGGAACGAGTGTCGGAATGATCCAACGTATCAAGAGGCGAAACCACCTGAAGACCTACAAGAAGCAGAAAATCTCGAAACAAAGTGCAGAACAGAAGAAGCGAGCAGCAACAAGGGCCCGGAAATTGTATTCGCGTCTTTTGCGGCGTCCGGATGCATGCGTTTTGATGAACGATGAGACTTATGTAAAGGAGGACTCAAAAACCCTTCCAGGTCCACAATACTTCACTGCCATCGTTGGAGAGGATGTGAGCGATGCGGACAGATCGATTCAAGTGGAGAAATTCGGTCGAAAGGTACTGGTATGGCAAGCAATATGTTCCTGTGGTTTGAAGTCAACAATTTTTTACACTACCGGAACTATAAATGCGGAAATCTATCGATCTGAGTGTCTCCAGAAGAGATTGTTGCCTTTATATAAGAAGCATAGTATACCTCCACTGTTTTGGCCGGATTTAGCGTCGGCTCACAATGCCAAAACCACTCTCAGTTGGCTTGCGGAAAAGGGTATAGATTTCGTTGAGAAAAATATCAATCCACCAAATTGCCCTCAGCTTCGACCCATCGAACGTTACTGGGCAATCGTGAAGAGGGTCTTCAAGAAGACTGGTAAGGCAACTGGGAACATGCAGGAGTTCAAAAAAATTTGGTCTCAAGCGTCCAAAAAATGCGATGCAACACTTGTTCGGAACTTGATGAAGAGCATTCGATCCAAAGTTCGAAAATTCGTGAAGGAATAACTTAAATTTCATCCGGACTTTATTATGTTCAAGTTTAACCTCGTACAATAAAGGATCAATTTTTTGTATGAATAAAATATCGGTCTTCAACATAATTTGAAAGAAAGTTTGTGGATAGTTTATTTTCGATACACTCCTTATTAGTGATCAGGATCACAAGCGTTTCGTGAAAGCGTTCAAGAGATGTGCCCAAAAACTTGAATCTGTCCAAGTCTTCCGTTCAGTGAGCCAAGGACCGGGAGGGACTGCATACGCACAAAATGCAGAAGGCTCCAAATTGTGACGAACGGCAAATTATGGTGGGAAAGTCACGGGCTCGGAAACTGTACTCCCAGATGCTGACGAAGCCTCACTGTCTCATCATGGAAGATGAGCCTTACGTCAAGGTGGTCTTCCGAAAGCTTCCGGGGCTACTGTTCTTCACCGCCCAGCACAAGTTTGATGTTCTTGAGGAAGTAAGGAAGCAGAAACTTTCAAAGTTTGCCAAGAAATACATGATTTGGCTAGCGATCTGCTCATGTGGCAAACGGATTGCGCCGTTCGTGACTACCGGGACTGTAAACGGGGAGATCTAGCTCAAGGAGTGTCTACAGAAGAGCCTGATTCCTCTGTTGAAGCAACACGAGGGTCCTACGATCTTCTGGCCGAATCTAGCTTCGTGCCACTATTCAAATGTTGTCCTGGGCTGATACGAAGCCAACGAAGACAAGTGACTCCTTTCAGACCCAAGAACATTAATCCGCCCAACGCACCGGAACTAAGGTGCTTCAAAAATACTGGGCTATTATGAAGCAGGCACAACGAAGCATTCTAATGAGATCAAATTTGAGGAAGACATAAGGAAAAAGTGCGCGGAAAAACAAGAGTCAAAAAGGAGAGGGTCTCGTCCTGGAAGACGTACTAACGTCGACCGTGGTTTCCGTTTCGGTCATCAGAAGCTGTTCCAGGACTACTTCAGCGACACGCCAACCTACGACGAGAAGCACTTTCTGCGTCATTTTCGCATGCCAAGTGAGATATTTCTGGACATTATGAGACAACTAAAGTCATCTGATGACTTTTTGTAGCTAAGTTGCGATACAGCAGGAAAAATCGACCTGAGTTCGTTACAAAAGTGCACTGCAGCCTTCCGGATATTGGCATACGATTCCTCAGCTAGTTCTTTCAACGAAAACGTGAGGATTGGGTAGTCAACCATCAGCCTTCTAACCCTGAGGAATTTTCGCAAAGCTATCCTGAAGATTTACGGCCCGCAGTATTTGCGTCCCTAACACCGGAAGAGGAGAAAAAACTGATGTACGAAAAGTTCAGAAAAAGTTCGCATAAATTCAGTGCACTTCCCAGAAACTCAGGGAACTTATCAGAAGTTTAGGATACTTCTTAGAAATTCAGAAAACTTGCCAGACGTTTTCCGATTCTCCCTGGGGTTAAGGGAACATCCCAGAAAATCAGGGAGCTTCCCAGAAGTTAAGGCTTCTTTCCAGAAATTCAGGGAATTGTCCATAAATTCAGAGAGCTTCATATAAGTACAGGGAACTGTCCAAGGGTTAAGGGTTTTTTCCGACGAATAATCTATTGATGAATAGAAATAAATATACAGAAAATCCGGAAGAATGAGCAATGAAAAAATCACATAAATTCAGTGAACTTCTCAGAAACTCAAGGAACTTATCAGAATTTCAGAATAATTCTAAGAAATTCAGAAAACTTCACAGAAGTTTTGCGATTCTTCCTGATGTTAAGGGAACATCCCAGAAAATCAGGGAACTTCCCAGAAGTTAAGGCTTCTTTCCAGAAGTTCAGGCAACTTTCTTAAAATGCAGGGTATTTCCCAGAAACTCTGGAAATTTTCTTAAAGTTAAGGGATCTTCCCAGAAAATGAGTGATGAAAAAATCGCATAAATTCAGTGAACTTTCAAAAAACTCAGGGAACTTATCAGAAGTTCAGGATACTTCTTAGAAATTCAGAAAACTTCCCATAAGTTTTGCTATGTTAAGGGATCATCCCCGAAAAGCAGGGAACTTCCTAGAAGTTAAGGCTTCTTTCCAGAAGTTTAGGCAACTTTCCTGAAATTCAGGGTATTTCGCAAAAATTCAGGGAATTTTCCATAAATTCAGGAAGATTCAAGAGTTCAGGGAACTTTCAAACCCAAGATTTTTGGGAAATTTCTCAGAATTTCAAGGAACTTCTCAAATGTTTAGGAAACTTTTCAGTATAGTAGAGAACATCTCATAAGTCCAGAGAATTTTCCAGAAATTCGTGAAGCTTTCCAAAAGTTTGTAAATCTTTCTAGAAATACAGAGAACTTTTGAAAAGTTCATATAACTTTACAAAAGTACCAGGAAACTTCTCAGAAGTTTAGAAAACTTGTTGGAGTTCAAGGAACTTCCTTGAAGTTCAGGGTTCTATCCGAAAATTCAGAAAACTTTCCAAAGCTTCAGTAAATGTTCACAAAGATCAGGGAACTTCCCCTTCTTTTTTCTTTCATAGCGTTTCAAGCTCATTTCTTTCTCAATTAGCTTATTGTTAGCTTTCCACTTACTGTTTTAAATGCAGTTCCACAGTTATTTATTGAGAGCTTTCGATGCCAGGTATCATTTTTGCGGCAAGTACAACCATACCCTACGCCCAGGAAGTCGAGAAATTCTCCATAACGATAAATGCTTAGTCCAGACTGGGAATCGAACCCAGCCACCTTCAGCATGGTGTTGCTTTGTAGCCGCGCCTTTGCCGACTGAGCTAAAAGAGGACCTTCATATTGCCATTAGGGTGGTCTGAAAAATTTACTTTTTAAAAAAAATGCAGTTTTTCAACCATTATTACTTTCTAACCACTTGGCTGATTTTACCAATTAGAAACGAAAATAAAAGTCAATTAAGTATTATATTTTGGAAAAATAAATAAAAACTCACCTGAAATGCGAGATTTGTAACGAAAAAGATTATATTGATTTTCATGGTTTTTATGGTCTCAGGACCAAACAGCCACCTCGTCTTTTTATTGTTTTTTTAAAGTGTAGATCTCATCAACATTTTAAAAAAATGACAATGTACCAATCTTTTTTAGTTTTTCAGCTATTTTTTTTCAAAAATGCTATGTTTTTAGTTTTTGCAAACTTACTTACCACGGGTTTCCACAATTCAAAGTAACTTACATCATCCTAAAATGATTTTTATATGTTCATTTAATTTTTGAAACAGGGTTTTTATTATAATACACGTGTGCTCACATTTGTGATTTTCACCAACCCACCTCTTTTTTGGTTATTCTTCCAAACATTTTTGAAAGTAAGAATTAGGTCTATCTTTTCTATTCCTGGCAACGATCTAAAATTTCTGCCGCAAAAAACGTTCGCTTCGCCACTTCGTTGATCCAATTTTCCACATATTCCACTTTATTCCAATCCAATCCGAATGTTTGGTGGCCGTTTATGAATTGGCAGAATTATACAATCAAGAGCGGGAATTGCCGGATGGAAAAGGAGGCGTTGCTTTGAGGCTGGATGAGTATTTTGAACTTTTTTTTTTTTTTTCATGAAACGAAAATGAAAATTAAATACAGTTAAAGCACGAACAACTGACTTTTGCTTTCGCATCTTTGCCTTTCTCGCTCCTTTCAATGCAATGCAGAAATTCGTGGAAGCTCTATCATCAACACGATGAAAATGAAATGTTCAGTGCAACCACACTTTCGTTCGTCCACATCGATGAGACTTGAGAAGCACGAGCGAAGCGATGGAAAAAAAGAAACACACTCTGCATGGTGTAGGTAGAAAACTGAAAGCCAATTGGCTCTTGTTCGCTCTAACATTGTCGATTGATATTGATATTGTGACGCCTTGGTGTGAATACTATCCGAGTAGGAACAAATATCTTCATAAAGCCCGATTCAAAGTAAATTTGGACGCATTTAAGTGAACATAACTCAACTAACATACACGGTTGATCAAAACGTCAAACAAAAGGGTATTTATTCAGCGATTCAAACGATATGTAACAAGTTATTACATTTTAACGTTTCGAACGAACTGTCGCACTTAACTGATGCCATCATGATCTGCACAGTCGCTGGTGACACTGAACCGGCGAACTTAGTCCACTTTCAACGCTCGTTTTGCTTGACTATTGCCCAATATTTTTTGATCGGTCTGAACTCAGGGCAATTCGGAGGGTAAATCTCTTTGGCGACGAAATTAACATTGTTTGCAGCATACCATTCTTGTACCTCCTTAGAGTAGTGGCAGCTGGCTAGATCCGTCCAAAACATAACGTTGGTCTTGTGTTGCCGAATGAAGGGTAAAATACGCTTTTTCAGACACTCTTTAATGTAAACCTTCGACGTCATTGTGTGAGATGTGATGAAAGCCTTGGTTTTAAGGCCACAACTGCAGATTCCTATCCTATCCTTTCCAGAGCGATTTGGATGTTTACTGGCACAAAAAGACTTATATCCTTCTCTTGAAAGGATGTTACGCACGCACAGTGGGACGAAATAAAAAAAGTGGGACAAGGGTATTTGCGGTGAAACTTTTAGCTGAGCCCATTGATTTTTGGAGTACTTTATTTTAGTGTTAACTAATTTGATTTAAGAGGTGTACTTTGTAGACGATAAAAACTTTTTATCATTTGACGACGGACGAAATTGTAGGGTGAAAAAGGAACGAAAAATGTAATACCCCCTTAAAACTAGTTTATTTATCATAGCTTTTGTATTTGAATTTTTCTATTTTGAAATGTTCTACAGAGTCTAAGGTATTTTAAAAATACATTTTTTTGTAGAGGACAACTTCTACAAAGTTTCATGAAATGACCTAATCTTCAATGTTATAATACATGATTATCGATTTGAACCAGAAATAAAAATAAATGATTTTTTTTATCTAGGTGTATTCACCCCTTTAATTAGATTTGTTAACACAAAATTAAAGTACTCCAAAAATGTAGAAACATTAGAGAAGACATCAATGGGCCACACCTAATAGTTTCGCCGCAAATACCCTTGTCCCACTTTTTTTTATTTCATCCCACTGTGGCACTAGACCTGTGCGCCGCCGCGCCACGCCGCCACCGCCGACGATTTTATAGCGCCGCCGCCGCCGCTAGTTTCGACCGACGCGCCGCTGCATTTTTTTTGCCCGCGCCACCGGGCAATTTGAGTCACGCCGATAAAAATAATTTCCACATATATGCTTTAAGTTTAGTTAAGTTAAGTTCATTAGCCCTTCAGAAACCTGCTTTTATTACTGATGACAAATTATAACATCTCGATGAGATGTGTCATCCACAGGGTGTGCGTGTGAAACACTGATCAGCTTTGTCGTTTCGTTCTAGAAACTTCTGTGTACATTTTCGTGTTTCGACTTTTGACAATTTCGCGAGTGAACATGAATTTAAAAATAATGAAATGTCCGCCTTAAATGTCGAGAAAATTTCCATCGCAAGTATACATATTGATACCACAAAATATGGTAATCGAACCAGCGATGTGTGGAAAAAATTTGTGCACTATAACATGTCAAAAATGGTTTTACACATCATCTGCTTCCTGACAAAGTATTTTGCAATGTACGTCTAATCGAAGCAAAATAAAAACTTAAAACCCCCTCTCGGAAACCTTGTCTAAACATTTTGTTCTGATGTAATTTCAAAGAGCCGACACGGTAAATCAAAAATCCGGCCACATTTAAAATGCACTCGGATTTAAATCCAGCGAAAAAATATTCTGAAGTAGGCTATGAGGCTACCAATAATTAAGAAATAAACTAAACATTGTAGTGAATACTGGTGAATAAAGCACAACTATCTATCTATGCTTAGGCGATATATTAAATAAAGTTGGGCAAAGATAACCTTTAAACTTTCATATTTTCTTCATAATTAACGAATCGGTTAATATGTTTAATGTTATTTCATAATTTTGTCAAAAATAAAAGAAAATGTAATATGCCGTTCAGTCTACGAGCTATATCACTCGATATAGACTAGCTTCATATCAATGTTCGTACATCTACTTTTCACAGGAAATAATGCATCTGACGGCTCATATCAAGATTCGCTATATCAAGTGATATAGTTCGTAGTCTTAAACAAATAGAGTTTATTTCCACAACATGATAGCATTTTGTTAGGCGTGAGAAAGTTCTTAACCATCTTTAACGATCAGTGTAAATTAACAGTGATTTGACATACCTGATTTTTGCATTGAATAGTCAAGACTGTGTTTTTTCAATTAGATTTTTCATAAGGGGCTAGCTGACAAACGTAAACAATGATTTATTCCGTAAAATTCTCTTTGCACAAAGGCTACCCATGTAAGCATTGACTATGAACATGACAAATCCCGAATCAAATAACTTGGCGAACCACTGAAGTAACCGGTAAATCAGTGCATAGTGGATTCTGTTTTATACGTGATTGTAGTAATGTTGTAAAAATATTGATAGTTCGGTTTAATTCACTGAACTGAATTATTTAAAATTTGGTTTATCTTTGGATCTTTACGTTTCTGAATATATGGTTTTTATAGCAATTTGATTTTTTTATTGTTAATTAATTAAGGTTTTGATACTTTTAGTTTCTTATTTTTTTTTATTCTTAAATTATTTTCGATAGGGTAACGGGATGTTATGTTAGCCTAGCTCCTTGCAATTGAGACATTATTAATCAATTTATAGTTGTTCACTTCCGCGTAATTTTCGATTTCCTTAACTTTTTAGACACCATGACTTTACTGGTTAAGCTAAACAGATTATCTAAACGATCTTCGAATGATCTAAATTTACCGAAATTGAACCTATAAACGAAATAATGCGGCCAAGATGTACATAATATGGTCACATGTTATCAACTAACAGGTCACATAGGTTAAAAAACAATGCATTGTTAGCTAGATCCACAGCACCTAAAGAACCTGGTCGAGAGCATGTCGAAGCGCCTGCAGGAGGTGCTGAAGGCCAAAAGAGGACACATCAATTATTGAAATGCTTTTATTTTACTTTAATTTATGTTTTCTGTAGCCTAAATGAAGTGGGCACTTTATTTTGTCACTGTTTTTTTTTCAACACAAATTGATTTTTTTTTCTTTAAGTAAATCTCCTTTTTTCAGTATTCCATATGTGAAACTTAAAAAGAAAATAAAAATTAAGATAATAAAAAAAAATACAGTGTGTTTACTTTAATTTGAACCAAGTATATGAGAGAAATTGAAAAAACGATGAGGTGGGCGCACTTTATTTTGCCTATCAGTGTATTTAGCTTTTAATTTTTAATATTTTTAGATTTTTTGATTTTTAGATTTTTAGATTTTACGATATTAGGATTTTTGGATGTTTAGATTTTTGGTTTCTAGTAAATTTTTAGATATTTAAAATTTTAAATTTTCAATCTTTCAATTTTTCGATTTTTAGATTTTTAGACTTCTAGTAGATATTTCGATATTTAGATTTTTAGCGTTTTAGCTTTTTTAGATTTTTAGATTTTTAGATTCTTAGATTCTTAGATTTTCAGATTTCTGGATTTAACATTTTTAAATTTTTAAATTTTCAAGCATTCCTAGATTTTTAGATTTTTAGATTTTTAGATTTTTAATAGATTTTTAGATATTTAAATTTTAGGATTTTTAGATTTTTTAATTTTTAGATCTTTTGGATTTTTAGATTTTTAGATTTTTAAATTTTTAGAGTTTTAGATTTTTAGATAGTAAAAACTAAACTCTTAGCTTCAGGACAAACAATCCCTACTGAGCCCTTGCGCCACATCATGCCAGCCAGTTCAGCGCAAGGGTGTCCCACTTAGAACCTGTGCATAAACCACGTAGACTCATTTTTGACAATCTCAGACCTCCCCGTCCCCCCACGTAAACTTTTCTCCATACAATTTTTTGAATTTTTGTATGGAGCGTAGACTTTGTTCAAACCCCCCCCCCCAGAAAAGTTACATATCAATATGAAGAAAAATGAAAGACATTTAAATTTTACCGATAGGCCGAATTCTAGATCCATAGACCCACATTTGAACACTTTCCCATATTTGCATAATAATGACAATTTTATTCTTTTTGGTAATTACTTATATATACGCTTCTGAATTTATATTATATTTACGCTTCTGAAACTGGTTAAGTTTATTAATAAAGACATAAACCAAATTCCCCCTCTACTTGTGATGAACAAATTCCCTAATGTTAAGTCTCATATATTTGTACACACAATGTTTCATGTCAATTCATCGACTTGAGTAATATAACACTATGGATATCTGGGTTTTCTATCAAAATATAAGACTTGGAGTGATCCTTTAGTCTTATTATTGCACGTAAAAGACAAACAGTTAAAAGGGATAAGCATGAGGAAATGAGGGCTTTTGAAATGAGGCTTTTTGAGAGCTTTTTGAAATGAGGGATAATTTATGCCCGCGCCGATCCACGCCGCCGCCGCCGCCGCCGCCAAGAACGACCGCCGCCGTTTGAAAATACCATATGCGCCGCCGCCGATTCAAAATAGATCGGCGCACAGGCCTATGTGGCACGGTGGAAAAGTTGGAATCGTATTTGTTTGCCAAATTTGTTCACACCTGGGTTGCCTTTCACATACCTCAATACCTTTCTTCTCAGCTGTTTATCCCTAGTGCCCTTTTTATGATAGATGCGCTGTGCTCTATCCATACTCAGAGTATCATTGTAACGTCCAGATTTACTTTGAATCGAGCTTTAACTGGCCTTGGTATTTGATAGCGCTGCATAAGAGGTAAATTCCTAAGGATAACACCAAAAATGTTCCCACAATGTTATGCGAATAGCAAATAGAGGTTATACAATACCAAAATAGTACCTCACAGGTACACACAGGTATCTCAAATAACAAGTTTTGTCATTCGAGAGATATTTTGCTTGCCATTCTTACCAACTACCGTTATCAACATCAAAATTAGGAATTGATATGATATTTTCTCCTGATGGGGTAGCGATATGTTGCTGAAACACGATTCTTTACGACGGTACTTTTCTTTGAATGGAAGCAGCAGCTGTTCAAGACCTCAATGCAGTCGGATGAGCTCATCCTATTATCTTATTAAACTATTATGGATCCCCCTCCCAAATGCACCGGTGTAGTGGTAAGCGTGGTTTCTTCTCAATACAGTCAGCCCTGGCTTCAATTGCTGTCGGTGCCGTTGGGATTTTGTGAGACGAAAAATCTCGTTTCGCGTTTTCCTCCAGAAGAGAAGTAAAGCCGTTGGTCCTGGCTCGTGTGATGATGGGTGCGATATGCTGGGTCCATATCGTCTTCCTGGTCTAACGAACCAGTGGCAGGCTGAAAGTCACGTTAATACGAAACAAGTACCACAACAGCAAATCTTCAAACAAAATTACGAGCCGAACAGTTCTCTGGATTCTTCAGTAGATCTCGCCAGTAACCGGTAAATCCATCTGATTTTTGTTCGAGCAAAATCATCTAGAATAACGTTTGCAATAAAAAAAATGTACAAAAATTGATTATTTTTCATGGGTTTACCGTCACCCGCACTGACGAAACTACCCATGCAGCATCAATCATAGTAACTCATGAGCCAGCAGACCAAATTTGACAGCTCTATCAGTCGCAGAAGCAACTCCGTTCAGAAGTGTGCGCGTTCAAAGAACGGCACATCGCCGCGTCGAAAACGGACATCGTGCGGCACTTTGTGGACGCCGGATACACCCGTTCCGGTATCTACAACATCTTGGCACTACGCGACAAGTAGCTCCAAAGGATGCTGAAGAGGAAGAGCTCCGAGGTGAAGTTCATTTTGCTCTTCTTTCGCCCCGGACTGGCTGTGAACGGGGAAATTTATATTACGAAATTCCTGCCGGAAGTTGCGTCGACCATCAAGAAATACCATAAGGGTGAAGACACGGTGTTCTGGCCGGATCTGGCGTCGGCCCAATACTCGAAGCGATCGTTGGAGGAGATTGAGCGGCTGAATATGGATGTGGTACCCAAGTCGGCGAACCCGCTCAACGTCACCCAGCTGCGTTCCATTGAGAATTTCTGGGCCAACCTGAAGGATAAGATCTACTCAAACAATTTGGTCGCAAAAACTGAGGAGGAAGTAATAAATAAAACGAAGAAAGAACTCATGTTTTCGTCCGCCATGGCGAATGTTTCGGTTAACTGCCGGAAGGCCGCTCGTCAGGGCGTAGATTTTTTTTTTTGCAAGTAAGCTTAAATAATTACCTTCCATGGGAAATTTAACAAAAGCAACTATCTGTCATAGCTTTTTTATCACCATCCGAAAAAAAAGTCAATTTTTTTAATGCAAAAAAATGGCTACAGTCATGAAAATTTGAAACATTGGACGCTAATTTCTCGATCTTCTCGTTTCTTGACTGACTTTTGAATATATTAATACGTTAAATTAAAATTAAAAAGATAAATATTTTGTCGAGGCATGACCCATGGGTAAACCACTTTGTCTTCTCTAGTCTTCTTATGATAAATAGGACCTTGAGAAAGGGAAAACCCAAATACAGAAGAAATGACCTCAAAGAGGGTTTCTGTTTCGCGCAATACCTATACGCATCCAGAACGCATCCATATTAGAATGGAGATGTGTGCGTGAGATCAATTTAGTGAAAAACAAAACCGGTGGGTTTGTTGGTTGCTTCTTACTTCTTCGCCACGTAGGCAGAATATAACATTGCAGCTTTCTGTGACGTTATAAAGGGTCGGCTGTAATGGCTCAAACACAATGATAACGGCAACGGAAAACGGCAAAGCCCGATCTGAGTATGCCTGCTTGTCGGGAAGAAAACAGGCTAGATCCTAGCCGATTTTAATTGGCCATATCGAAGTCATTTGCAGCAACTGTCAAAATTGTGTTTGGGCGGTAAGGGCATCTGTTACACCCCATTCGCACTACAATCTATATTACGTGATATAGAGTATCTTGATATCAGCATCTATACATCTAGTTTTCACTGGAAATAACTTGCATGGCATTTGATATCAAGATACTCTATATTACATAATATAGTTCGTAGTGTGAACGGGGTGTTAGTGTGCATATTTTGAAGTGTTAAGATATCGGACCGATCGCAGCAAGCTCTGACCACGAACGGTTGGGCTATGGTGAGCTGTCACGTTTTTTCAGTATTTTTTGTGTGATGAATTTTATCCTTATTAGAATCTCAATAATAACCGTCGCGTGTGATAGTGGATGCTGTGTTTATGACCAGAGTCATACCTAAACATGTGTGTTGAATAGAACTAAAATCCGGTGTAAATGGATTTCGAAAACCAACCGGGTGGTAAACGTTTGCTGATTGTTGCTGATTATCCGGGTGAGCGCTTTCTATTACACTGATTTATTTGCCGTTTTTCCTAAGAGGAACGATAATTAGTTGTCGAAAAATGCAATTGACAACATTGACAACCTTGATCACAAGGGGTTTGTTAACAATTTTGTGGATGGAAAGAGGAAGGCTGTTTTTTTTTTGGTCAAGAAGCAATTATACGCTTGGAAGTTACTTTATTCCGAAGCATCTTTTGATTCGAACTTTTTCGGTTATTCAGATTACCATAATAGGTTAGGGTAACAAGTTTGACGTGCATTTTCTTCCGTTGTGTTTTCCGATATTATAACACAATTATTATCGGAGTAATTCATGTTTGACCCTTAACTGTATCGCCACCCTAGCCATTCTTGGCTCAACCGGCTTGTACCTGTCTACCAAACTCAACTCCAGGACTCGGGAAAATTATTTCGGACACCCGGTATCCTACAAACACTGATGTTCGGCAAACTTCTCTTGGTGGACCAGTTCCATTACCGACATGGCATGACTGTAGATACAGTTCCACAGTTGGAGGAGTTAAGTTCGAGATACGATGTTACTTTCGTTCACCTGCAATGCCATATGGGGCAAGCTTGGCCGTTTTGGATAGGCTTCATTCAGGTACCGCGGAAAAAGTAGAACGCCAACCAGTTGGACCTTGCAAGGGATTTTCAGACAATTGAGAATTGGTATGTGCTGTCAAAAACGCGGAGTGAAACAGGTAATTGTCATTATTTTTGTCCCCTGAATTAAATGAACTATATTATATGATCACATTACTTGGTAAACACGGTCCCTAATCACTTTCCTTCCCTATTCCCAACTGATTGCGAGGACGTGGCCAAAGCATCACCTGGTACTCGACAATTATGGGTACTACTTGGACCACGCCAGGAACAGCTAATAACGAAATACCAAACGGCCCTTTTTAGAGCCATTTCAAGAGTTACAAAGAGTTAACTTCCCAAATTTTCGTGGAGAACTAATAGTAAAGCCACACCCACCAATAGCATAGGGTTTCATGGTTCTGTAGACTGTTATGAAACGTTCTGGCTTTCACATGTGAGGCACGATTTTCAACAAATCCAGTAAATAATTGGGCAAAATGGACCATTTCTCGACCCCGACATAGCATAAAACCAACACTATTAACGGCGATGAGTTCGAGGTGGTATATGAGTGTGTGCACCTCGGATCATTGGTTACGGTGCCTACTATGGATCCCACAAGACCCTACGAGGTCTGGTAAACGTCACGCCTGTGCTAAGTGTACTAAATACAAGACGCTGATTAGACCGGTAGTTCTCTACGGATACGAAAGGTGAACAATGTTTGAAGAGGACCTGTTTTTGAACGACGTGCGCTTGCGACCATCTTTGGTGGTGTTCGTAAAAACGACGAATGAAGGAGAAGAATGAACCAAGAGCTGGCGCAACTCTAAGGTGAACCCAGAATCCAGAAAGTCGTTAAAGTTGGAAGGGTACAGTGGGCGGGATACGTTATAAGGATGCCAGACAATAATCCCGTAAAAATGCTCCAATCCGTCCGGTACAAGACGCAGGTTAGTGCAATTCAACCAGATTCCAGGGAATCTGTATGTGACTGCCAAGGATAAGTGTAATGTTCCCGAAAACCTCCGGATAGAGAAGATGTCAATGCTCGCCAAGAAGTTCTAAATTTGGCATGTGATTTGTACTTCTCCCTCTCCTAAAGGCTCACGATGGTCCGACAATCTTCTGGCCGGATTTGACATCATTCCACTACACGCAGGACGTGCTAGAGTGGTATAAGACGATGTCGATTTTGTACCGAAAGATCTGAACACTCCAAACACTCCGCAACTGCGTCCAATAGAAAAATAATGGGTCGTTATGAAGGAGCTCTTTCTAAAACGACTTAAAGTGGTGAAGAATGAAGAAGAAATTAAGAAAGCATGGCTTATGCAAATTCGCGACTGAGGTCGGTAGATCTTGTGGCTGGGGAGGCTAGGCGCATTTGGATGTAAAGGCAAAATAAATTAAATGAATGATGCCAAAACTAACTTTAATTGTTTCTTCATACTACCTAAAATTTTGGTGACAACCGAATAAAAACTCGTATTTTGTATGTGCGGATTTTAAACGGTACACCCTTTAGGACGCTCAAGAAACTGGAAACAAGCAGTCCTAAACCGAGTTTCTTGGTGAAACATTGTGGCGCAGGTGTGGTCCTGAAGAGATGTTGCATCGAAGGGAGTAAAAAAATATGTAATTGAGGAAGGGAATTTAGAACACTTAATTTAATTGAGCTAATTGTGATAAGTGTAGGGTGTTCCGATCAAAATTGGTCAAACAGTAATGTGTGTGAGTCGACCGAAGTTTTTATTAGTAAGTCAAATTCTTTTTCTTTTTCAAGAGGAGTCGGCACAGCGCAGCAAGCCGTGCTCGGAAACTGACGTGTTTTGTTATTGATGCGTTCTTTTCGCGAAAAAAATCGAAAAATTATTCGTAATTCCACTTAAACAAACAGTGAAATCATAAATTCTACGCGAGTTTTGAGTAATATGTAGTGAATATAATCGATTCCCTCCCGAAATGTGTGATGGTCGGCAGTATTTTCCCGTGTTTTTTTTGTGCATCAAGTCGACGTAGAGTCGAAAAAAGAAAACCAGTGCAATGTAGAAAACGGCCATTTGCTGGTCAGAAGCAACGAACGAAGATAACGCGCATCTTGCGTGAGTGACTGACATATAATTTCCAGGTGCACTCACCACGTGTACAGAGGGAGAGCTGTGAAGTCTGTTTTGCTTTCGTTGCACACTAATTGTGATTTTTCAAGTTAAAGTTCTTTTCGAAAGTGTTTTCGTGCTTTGCCATTTAGAGGGAATGATGTAAGGATATGTGCTAAAAAGCGGAGTGTTACTCTTCCAGAGGAGTTTTACAATTCAGAAGACTTCTGCAGTCAGTCTAGAAGACTTTTAGAGTCAGTAAGTAGAGCCAGTCTAGACAAATTATAGAGTCAGTCCAGAGGACTTCCAGAGTAAGTCTAACATCTTCAGAGTTAGTTCGGAAAACCCCCGTTCAGCCCTTTATTCTTCTCTGATCTGTCCAAAAGGCTTTTAAATACTTCCAGAATCAGTTCAAAGGTTTTCTGAAATCAAATCAGAAGATTTCTGAAATCTCTGTAAAGAACTTCCTGGGTCAGTCCAGAGTACTTTCGAAGTCCGTCTTCAATTTTTCCAGAATCAGTCTTCCTCTTAGTGTACCTCTTAAGTCAGTCAAAAGGACTTACAAAGTCACTGACGAGGAATTCCATAGTCAGTCCAGAGAACTCAAATGAATTTCAAAGTCAATCCAGAAATCTTCCAGGGTCAGTAATTTCGATTACACGATCAATCCAGATAACTTCTAGAGTCAGTTCTAAGGACTCCTAGAGTCAATGCAAAGGACAGTAGTGAATATAATTTTCAGGCAAGATAAATTTCAGAGTCAGACCAGTGGACTTTTAGTGTGAGTCCAGCACCATCAGGGTTAGTCCGGGAAACATCAGTTCTTACTTCTCATGTCAGTCAAATGGACTTCCAAATTCAGTGCCGATGACTTTTAGAATCAGTCCATAGAACTCACAGGTTCAGCTCGAGCGATTTCCAAAGTCAACCCAGAAGACATCCGGGATCAGTATTATCGACTTCCACAGTCAATTCAGAGGACTTCTAGAGTTGTTGTTTGTTGTTTCATATTTTTCGTGATTTTCAGCCTGATCTGGATCCTAATTTCTGTGGACCACACTGTCCACACTTTTTACTCAGTCCAAAGGAACTACACAATGCGTAACAAATTTAACAGCCGCAAACCTAACCCTATCAGATTGGCAGAAGTGAAAACGAAAGACAAGCTAAAAATGTCCTGTCCATGAGAAGTTTGCCGAACATCGGTGATACCGGGTATCTGGAGTGTCCGGAGAGATTTTCCCGAGTCCTAGAGCGATGCCAAAAGTAGACATTTGAGAGGTGGTAAGTGCTCTCAAAAACGCGGAGCGAAACAGGTAATTGTTATCCCCTGAACTATATGAACTATATTATATGATCACATCACTTATCAAGGTGAATCCTGATCCATCGAGCCCTACTCTACTTACATAGAAAAACCTCCTTCCTGTGACCTTTGTGGGGATGCAGAGGTAAACATGGTCCCTAAACAGCAAAGGTCACACTAACTCTCCTTCCCTATTCCCACCTGATTGCAAGGACGTGGCCGGTGCCGTTATTGATTATTAAAGAAATTGAGTCACTGAAACGTGTACAGTGAGAATGGTCGGTTACTCCCAGCCCCATTCAGTTGATCAATCATGGAGTAGCAACCATTGATACGTGCAGTCAGTCAAGCTAAGCTAAGCTAAGCTAGAAGTCAAATTCTTTTTCTTTTTCAAGTCCAGTTGATACAGAATACAGGAGAAATATTCAGCTTAGCTTCCTTTTCACCGAATGCGAATTGCCGGGTCTTTCGTTCAACACCTGCCATAAGATTTTGTACAGTCTCCTTGTCCACTTTATTCGCCGCAGAACGCCAGTTTGCCGTGAACTGTTTCTCGCTCACAACAGCTTTTTGAGTCTTCTTAAGGTTCCGCTTGACGATGGCCCAATATTGTTCGATTGAGCGGAGCTCTGGCGTGTTGGGAGGGTTCTTGTCCTTATGCATCACTTGAACGTTGTTGGCAGCATATCACTCTAT